>JBAMJV010012402.1:0-18729 GCA_037951105.1 Echinarachnius parma | reverse complement strand
CCTTAGTTTGGCATATACAGTTGACACAAAATAATGTTACAGATAACTGAAAGAGCTAGTTATTGTTTAGCTTGTTTTAGCACAGCTAAACCTTATAGAGCAACTATGACCCAAACTTAGATTATTATCATATCATTCAAAATCTGATCGTACATTTATGATCAATTGTTCTAAAAAGGTGTAAATTCAACGTTTTCAAACACTGCTCATCTTAAAACCGTACATTATAACAGTAATTATAGGCCTTAATGATTAACAAGAGTTAATTTTATTATCACTTGAATCTTGTTGGGAAAAATACAATTATACGAACTTTCGAAGCCTAGCCTAGCTAGGTCCATTTGTACGGCAATTATTATATAGACTATAGCAGGTTTAAGGCCTAACAACAATACGTATTTGTACTCCACTATTCCAAGTTCAGATTTTAAAATTATGTTACTAGAATTCAAACTATGTTTTTCTATGCAATACCATATACATTATAAGTCATATCGATTCTACTTCGAGTCCAGCGTCTAAGCGTTATGACTGTTTCTAGAACTGAGGTCAAGAGTTACCGGTATAGTAAATTTAATCGAGACGGAAAGCCCTGACCTGACTGTGTCAACGTTGATCGAACATCCAAAAGTGACACTGCACAGTGCATTCCGCCATCTAGATTCTAGTTTTAGATGCTTGAATTTGGTATGAATTATGACACAGTTTGGGCCTAAAACTCGGACTAATACAATTTAACAAGGGAACCATAATTCGACAATGCCAAGGTCTAACTTTACAGTCTGGTCAGAAGTGGTCAAGTGTCAGTGGATACAAATACTGTGAAAACACCAAGGGTCATAATGCACTGAGTTGTCACTCGCGTTCACAACGAATTGCGTTCCGACAGATCAGCTACATACGCTAGACTAATCAACTCTTTTTAATTCCACTACCTATGAAAACCCTTTTTATAACACGTCTATGCATTACTTAATTGAAGGATATCTACTTAAAATGTACCTTTCTTCAAATTGCCTCTTCTCACAGCAGCAAAAGTGCACAACCGATAACGTAAATAAACAGAAGAAACGTATACAAGCTATGCGTACAATACATGGTCTGCGATACAAATTATTACACGTAAAATCAATGGCATTCCTGAAGGGAAAATATTGTCGCATTTCAGCCTGACATACATAGCCAAAATATCACGTCATTTTCTAGCGTTGTGATTGGTTGAGGCTCTCGATCGCCTCGCGACTCTCCTTCCGATTCAACATGTAAAAGCGGGTCCGAACGACTCCCGAGTGTTATACCGACCACTGACCTCTATAAGAGGTCAGTGATACTGACTGGCAAAATCGTACTCGTGAGCAGCGCACACATTACCGTTGCGACTGAAAACCAGTCGGGTTGGGTCGAGTCGGCTCTGTCTGCGCCGGGCTTTACACGTCATAAAAGTTGGTCTAACCTGTTATTACCTGACTACTACTACAAATACTACTCATTATACTTCTACTACTACTACCACTTCTACTTCTACTACTACTACTACTACTACTACTACTACTACTACTACTACTACTACTACTACTACTACTACTGCTACTGCTACTGCTACTACTACTACTACTACTACTACTAACTACTACTACTACTACTACTACTACTACTACTACTACTACTACTACTACTACTACTGCTACTACTGCTAACTATTACTAACTATTACTACTACTACTACTACTACTACTACTACTACTACTACCCAGCTAGCCACCTGACGTCGTGCCAACGTTGGGCCGATGTCATTTTCGTTGTAAGGGGACGTTGGGCCAACATGCGTCATGCGACGTCACCGAGACGTTAAAATGTCCGCCAGCCCAACATCAGCTCGGCGTCTTTTTGTAATGCTGGCCCAACGTCATTTAGCGATTTCGGCCCAACATCAATTATTGACAATGGCCCAATGTCAGTTCTAACGTAGGCCCAACATCGATTCCTGACGTTGAGAGAACATCAAGTTCTGACGTCGGCCCGACGTTAAAATGTCCGCCAGCCCAACATTGTCCCAACATCATTTTATGATGTCGGGCAAATGTCAATTTCCGACAATGGCCCAACACCGAATCCTGACATAGGACAGATATCAAATTATGATGTGGGCTCGACGGTAAAATGTCCGCCAGCCCAACATCGTCACTACGTCATTTTGTAATATTGGCATAACGTCAATTTCCGACATTGGCCCAACATCAACTCATGACATTGGACCAACACAACATTATGATGTCGGCTCGAGGTTAAAATGTCCGCTAGCCCAACGTTGTCACGACATCATTCTGTGATGTTGGCCCAACGTCAATTTCCGCCAATGGCCCAATATCAAATCCTGATGTTGGGCCAACATCAAATTCTGACGTTGGCCCGACATTAAAATGTCCGCCAGCCCGACATTAGCCCAACGTTATTTTTTTATTGTTGGCCCAACATCAAATCTTGACGTTGGCCCAACATCAAATATTGACGTTCGCCCGACGTTTGAATGTCCGCTAACCCAACATTGGCCCAACGTCATTTTCTGATGCTGGACCAACATCACAATTTGACAATGGCCCAATGTCAAATGGCCAACGTAGGACCAACATCAACAACGTAAAAAGAAATTGGAAAACTGCATACATTCCACGTCCGATCCAGGCATTTTGTTTAACCTTTACACACATTCATTCATAAATCATAAATCATAATTCTATAAATATCCTATTCCTACACCTATTGCCTAGTCCTAAACCTATCATCCTATCGTCCTACAAACATAGGTCGCAATCGGTATAATATATATACACCTCTTCTTAGCATGTATGTTTTGTAATGGTTAGTATTTGCAGAGCGTTGAATATTAAATAATCCACCTTCAAATCATATTCATAACACTATTTAAAGGTGTTATTTATATTCTTATATATCCTTCTAAATTATATACAGCAGCTGCAAGGACATGACAAAATTATATTGTTTAATATAAATAATTCAAAAAATCGAAAATTTTCATTTCACTTACGATCGCTTATAATCGATCATGAATTCACCGATTTGCAATACTTCTTTTTTTACTTTTGAATTACTAATGTTTGTAATCGATCAAACGAAATTCAATTCATTCAAGATTCTCAAAGCAAGTTCACAAAAATATTATAAGTATCCAGCTAGCTAACTGATGTCGGACCGGTGTCGGCAGAGCGTCGGCAAGATCGCGGTCGGCAAACAGACGTCGCGCCAACATTACGCCAACGTCGAATTTAAGTTGGAGGTTTTGGAAATGAAATAATTCGGAAAATGGTTGTAGTTGAATGTCATGCCGATGTCATTATGCTGACGAAAAAATACGTCTCAAATAAAACGTCGCGCTAAAATCGCACCAATGCCGAAACTGATACCAATTTAAGAGCTCGATAGAGGGTTGTAATATTAATGTTGGGCCGATGTCAATAAACCAACATGAATATGACATCTCAAATATAACGTTGGGCCAATGTTGTACCAATGTCGGAATATATCATTTTAAGAGGTCGGTAAATTGTCGTGGAATTGATGTCGGACGGATGTTATTAATTGGACATCAATATGACATCACAAATATGACGTCAAGCCGATATCGCGTCGATGTCAGAATTGGCAGCAATGACACGAGTCGGCAAACAGTCATGAAATCGATGTTCAGCCGATGTCAATATTCTGACATGAATATGTCATCTCCAAAACGACGTCGGGATAATTTCGCGCCGATGTTGGAACTGGTAGCAATTAAAGAGGTCGCTAAAACGTTGTAAATTTATGTCGGGCCAATGTTATTAATTAAACATAAATATGACAACTCAAATACAACTTTGGGCCTATACCACACAGATGTCGGAACTTATAGCAATTTTAAAGGTCGTTGAAAGGTTGTTAAATAGATGTCGGGCGGATGTCATTGCTCGTACATAAATATGACATCTCTATTAAGACGTCAGTCCGATATTGTGATGATGTTGGATCTGGTAGCATTTTAAGAGGTCGGTACATGGTTGTGAAATTGATGTCGGGCCAATGTTTTTAATTGGACCCCAATATGATATCTCAATTATGACGTCACACCGATATCTTGCCGATGTCAGAATTGGCAGCAATAAAACAAGTAGGCAAATGGTCATCAAATCGATGTTGCGCCCATGTCAATACTGCGACATGAATGTGAGACCCCAAATTTGATGTCGGTCCGATATTGTGCCGATTGTGCCAATTTAAGAGTTCTGTAAATGGTGTTTAGTTTGATGTCAGCTCGATGTAATTTATTAGACATCTATACTATGACGGCAAACATATATTCCGTCGAAGTCAGAACCTTCAGCAACGGAACAAGTCGGCAAATGGTAAAATTAATGTCATCTAAAATATGGCGTCGGTTCGACAGTGTGCCGATGATAGAGCTGGTAGCAATTTAAGAGGTCGTTATAATAAATGGTTGTTAATTTAATGTCGGGCCGATGTAATTAATTAGACATCTGAAATATGACGTCAAACCATTATCCCGTCGATGTCAAAACCGTTATCAATGGAACAAGTCGGCAAATGGTCATCAAATTAATGTCGTGCCCATGTCAAAGAGTGTAAAATTGATGTTGGGATTATGTTATTAAATATACATAAATATGACAGCTCAAATATGACGTTGGGTCAATGTTGTACCGATGTCGGAACTGGCGAACATTTGCCGGCTTGTTTCATGCTGCCAGTTCTGACATCGGCATGATATCGCTATGGCGTCATCATTGAGATGTCATATTCATGTCTAATCACTGACGTCGCCACAGCATCAATTTAATGAACATTTGCCTAGTTGTGTCATTGCTGCAAGTTCGTACATCGGATTGACATCATATTAAAGAGGTCACATTGATGTCTTATTAATAACATCGGACCGAATTCAATTTTACCGACCTCCTAAATTGCTATCATTTCCGACATCGGCGCGATATTAGCACGACGTCACATTGCACATGTCATATTCATGTCGGATTATTGACATCGGCTCAACATCAACTTAATGACTATACGCCGATTAGATTCATTGTTGCCCATTCTGCCATCAGCAGGATTTCAGTTCGACGTCAAAATTGATAAGTCATATTTTTGTCTCCTTAATAATATCGACCCGACATCAATTTCACAACCATTTACCGACCTCTCTAATTGCTACCAGTTCCAACATCGGCGTCAAATTAGCCCGACGTCATTTATGAGATGTCATATTCATGTAGGACTATTGACATCGGCGCAACATCAATTTTTTGACCATTTGTCATATTTATGACGGATTAATGACAGGACATTAATTTTACCATTTGACGACTTGTTCCGTTGCTGAAGGTTCTGTCTTTGACGGAATATATGTTTGCCGCCATAGTATAGATGTCTAATAAATTACATCGGGCTGACATCAAACTAAACACCACTGACAGAACTCTTAAATTGCTAACAAGTTCTAACATCGGCACAATATCGGACCGACATCGTATTTGGGGTCTCATATTTATATCGGAGTAATGACATTGGCACGACATAAATTTTACAACCTGTTTCCTACCTTCTATAATGCTACCAGTTCCGATATTCGTGCGATATTAGCCCGACGGCATATTTAACATGTCATATTCATGTCGGAGTATTGATATTGGTGCAACATCGATTCGATGACCATTTGCCACTTGTTTTATTGCTGCTAATTCTGACATCGGCAGGATATCGGTGCGACGTCATAATTGAAATGTCATATTGAAGTTCAATTAACAACATTGGGCTAATGTCGGGGTGGCGGACATTTTAATGTCGGGCCAACGTCAGGATTTGATGTTGGCCCTTTGTTGGGTAACTGACATTGGGCCAGTGCCAACAATTAATGGTAAGCCAAGGCTGGCGGACATTTTAACGTCGAGCCCACATCAGAATTGTATATCTCTCCTGTGTCAGGATTCGGTGTGGGGCCATTGTCGGGAATTGACATTGGCTTAACATCACAGAATGATGTTGTGACAATGTTTTGCTAGCGGACATTTTAACCTCGAGCCCACATTATAATGTTATGTTGGGCCAATGTCAGGAGTTGATGTTGGGCCATTGTCAGAAATTGACGTTAGGCAAATATCACAAAATGACGTGGTTACGATGTTGGGCTGGCGGACATTTTAAGGTCGAACCCACATCAGAATGTGATATCTGTCCTATGTCAGGATTCGATGTTGGGCCATTGTCGGAATTGACATTTGCCCGACATCACAAAATGATGTTTGGACAATGTTGGGCTGGCGGACATTTTAACGTCGGGCCAACGTCAGAACTTGATGTTCTCTCAACGTCAGGAATCGAGGTTGGGCATACGTTAGAACTGACATTGGGCCATTGTCTGTTGGGCCGAAAAATGACGTTGGGTCAGCATTACAAAAAAAACGCCGCGCTGACGTTGGGCTGGCGGACATTTTTACGTCGCGGTGACGTCGCATGTTTAATGTAGGCCCAACGTCCTATTACAACGAATTTTACATCGGCCCAACGTTGGCACAATGTCAGGTGGCTAACAGGGTTATTCCGCTGTGCTTCCTAAGAATTAGAGGAAGTGAGTATACAGGTATTGGTAAAAGTGCCTAATTAACAGACAAATCTCATCTTTTTGTCAAACTTTGAATCCCTCCCACACGAGTTCGGCTTAGAATGATACTTACACCATTGCATCCATAATTAGTCGTCATTTATGAGATGTCATATTCATATCGGACTATTGACATTGGCGCAACATCAATTTTATGACCATTTGCGACTTGTTTCATAGCTGCCAGAGGCTGACATCGGCAGGATATCGCTATGGCGTCATCATTGACGTCGGCCCAACATCAATTTAAAAACCATTTACCGACCTCCGAAATTGCTATCAGTTCCAACATCGGCGCGATATAAGATCGACGTCAAATTGACATCGATGCAATATCAATTTCATGACCATTTGCCGAGTGGTTTCAATGCTGAATTATGTTCTTACGTCGGCGGGATATCGGTCTGACATCATATTGTTGATATCATATTGATGTTCAATTATTAACATTGTCCCGACATTACTTTCACAACCATTAAGCGACCTCTTAAATTGATACCACTTCCAACATCGGCGCGATATTAGCCCGACGTCATGTATAAGATGTCATATTAATGTCGGACCATTGACATTGGCGCAACATCAATTTTATGACCATTTCCCGAATTGTTTCATTGCTGAATGTTCTTACGTCGGCGGGATGTCGGCCTGACATCATATTGTCGATATCATATTGATGTTCAATTAATAACATTGTCCCGACATTACTTTCACAACCATTTACCGTCCTCTTAAAAGGATACCAGTTCCAACATCGGCGCGATATAAGGTCGACGTCAAATTGAAGATGTCATATTCATGTCGGACTATTGACATCGATGCAATATCAATTTGCTGACCATTTGCCGAGTGGTTTCAATGCTGAATTATGTTCTTACGTCGGCGGGATATCGGTCTGACATCATATTGTTGATATCATATTGATGTTCAATTAATAACATTGTCCCGACATTACTTTCACAACCATTAAGCGACCTCTTAAATTGATACCACTTCCAACATCGGCGCGATATTAGCCCGACGTCATGTATGAGATGTCATATTAATGTCGGACCATTGACATTGGCGCAACATAAATTTTATGACCATTTGCCGACTTGTTTCATAGCTGCCAGAGGTTGACATCGGCAGAATATCGCTATGGCGTCATCATTGAGATGTCATATTCATGTCGAATCGATTTTTATTGGGCCATTGGCGGAAATTGACGTTGGGCCAACATCACAGAATGATGTCGTGACAATGTTGGGCTAGCGGATATTTTAACCTCGAGCCGACATCATAATGTTATGTAGATCCAATGTCATGATATAATGTTGGGCCATTGTCGGAAATTGACGTTATGCCAATATATCACAAAAATGACGTAGTGACGATGTTGGGCTGGCGGACATTTTAACCTCGAGCCAACCGCGATAAGCCGACATCCGGCCAACAACTTATGACATCGGCACGACGTCAGGTGGCTAGCTGGGTACTACTTCTACTACTACTGCTACTACTACTACTCAGTGGTGTACCCAGGAATTAGTCAAGGGGGGGGGGGGTTATTTTATAAAATTTTCGAAGCCGCGACAAAGTACCTTCACAATTTTCGAGACCGAGACCAGGGTCGGTCAAACATTTTCGAGGCCAAAAAAATTGGTTGAGAATCCTCTCAGCGGGGGGGGGGGGGGGGGGGGGGGGGGTGTTCGTTGAAAATATTTTCGAAGCCGAGACCAGCAGGCAATTCATACTTACGTCTACATGGTCTAGCACTGGCTCAGCACTGGATAAATCCACTGCTAGACGCAGATATGAATGGAATGTCTAGCATCAGTCTGTGCTCAGCCTGGCATAACTTTGATCCACTGTTGATCCACTGTTGATGCTAGACACCTCGTCTAGCACAAGGTTGCGCATGCGCATTACGGTATTGCGCGTTCAGAATTTGCAAGTCATCGTTACGTCACAATAGAAGTGTACTAGTGCGCATGCCCAGTCATGTCCTAGACAGCTTTTCGATCCACTGTTGTATTTATACTTGCGCGTCAGTTATCCACTGTTGATGCCGAGTATGAATGGTCGGCTTTTTCGTCTAGCACTGGCTCGGCAGTGGATTTATCCAGTGCCGAGCCAGTGCTAGACGTAAGGTTGAATTGCCTGCAGGTTTCTTCGCAATGTTCGAGGCCGAGACCAGGTTCATGATGGTCGATACCGCTAAAAATTGGTCTGGAGACCAGCTACAATTCGGAAAGGGGTGTGGGTGGAGGGGGGGGGGGGGGGGGTGGTTCCGTACCACCAAAACAGCCATTCTTTGGTCAAAGGGGGGGGGTGGGGTTGGACCCACCTCCCCCTGTATACGCCTATGCTACTATGCTACTGTCCTGTACAGCTTATTGAGGAGTAATCGATGGTTCACTGTGTCATAGGCAGCCGTAAGGTTTACAAACACTACGCCGGTAGGTTGATTCCTCTCAAAGTCTATGTCTATGCCATTACTAATGAAGGATATCTACTTAAAATGTACCTTTCTTCCCAAATTGCCTCTTCTCACAGCAGCAAATGCACAACCGATAACGTAATAAACAGAAGAAACGTATACAAGCTATGCGTACAATACATGGTCTGCGATACAAATTATTACACGTAAAATCAATGCATTCCTGAAGGGAAAATATTGTCGCATTTCAGCTGACATACATAGCCAAAATATCACGTCATTTTCTAGCGTTGTGATTGGTTGAGGCTCTCGATCGCTTCGCGACTCTCCTTCCCGATTCAACATGTAAAATCGGGTCCGAACGCCTCCCGAGTGTATACCGACTGGCAAAATCGTACTCGTGAGGCAGCGCACACCTAACCGTTGCGACTGAAAACCAGTCGGGTTGGGTCGAGTCGGCTCTGTCTGCGCCGGGCTTTACACGTCATAAAAGTTGGTCTACTCCTGTTATTACCTGACTACTACTACAAATACTACTCATTATACTTCTACTACTCATTATACTTCTACTACTACTACCACTTCTACTACTACTACTACTACTACTAATAATACTACTACTACTATTACTACTACTACTACTACTACTACTACTACTACCACTTCTACTACTACTACTACTACTACTACTGCTACTACTACTACTACTACTACTACTACTACTACTACTACTACTACTACTACTACTACTACTACAACTACTACTACTGCTACTACTACTAACTATTACTAACTATTACTACTACTACTACTACTACTTCTACTACTACTGCTACTACTACTACTACTACTACTACTACTTCTACTACTACTGCTACTACTACTACTCAGTGGTGTACCCAGGAATTAGTCAAGGGGGGGGGGGGGGGGGGGGTTATGTTATAACATTTTCGAAACCGCGACAAAGTACCTTCACAATTTTCGAGACCGAGACCAGGGTCGGTCAAACATTTTCGAGGCCAAACAAATTGGTTGAGAATCCTCTCAGCGGGGGGGGGGGGGGGGGGGGGGGGGGTGGGGGGTGGTGTTCGTGGGAAATTTTCGACCAGCTACAATTCGGAAAGGGGGTGGGGGGGGGGGGGGTTCCGTACCCCCAAAACAGCCATTCTTTGGTCAAAGGGGGGGGGGGGGGTGGGGTTGGACCCACCTCCCCCTGTATACGCCTATGCTACTATGCTACTATCCTGTACAGCTTATTGAGGAGTAATCGATGGTTCACTGTGTCATAGGCAGCCGTAAGGTCTACAAACACTACGCCGGTAGGTTGATTCCTCTCAAAACCATCTTCAATGAACTGAGTCAAGTTGAGGACCTGACTTGTGCATGACCTATGGTATACATGGTATATGCATATGTTTCTCATCTAAATGAAACAAATAATTCATATAGCATAATATATTATTATTATTTTTATTATTAGGCATTTAGCTACGCTATTCATAGTAAACAAATATACCATGCACTGAGAGCCTCTAGTTGAAATTATGGATTCCGAGGTGACAGGAAAAGCACTATGTTCTGAGGGTCGTAGACCCGAAGAACATAGTGCTTTTTCTGTCACCGAGGAATCCATAATTTCACTAGTGGCTCGAAATAGTGCATGATATATTTGTTTTATATCCTTCGCATAATCATAATCATCGCAAAAATAAATTTTTAAATTAAATTAAAGAAAAATATAAAGAAAAACAAAGCATTGATCATGAAACCATCACTGCGCTGACTATGTTCTGTTTGTGACACTGACCCCCTTTGTGCAATAGTCCTAGCGCAGAGCGCGTATTGCGCTATCTTTCCATTCATGGTTCCGCGCCTTAACAACTAATGCGCACCCAAATGCAAAACGCGCGCATCAAAGTGAATAATTAACCTGCTTTACATTACTACGCACGTGTAATTGTATGGAGAAACTAGTTATTCGTACATTACACATACAGCTAGTGCAGTGCACACCGCGGCCGATTGTTAAATGACGAATTATGTCACGACCACAGAAGGACAACGATGCACAATGTGCACCATTGTCGTAATTTTCAAATTCGAATACCGCTACGTTATACATGAAATGCATCTCTAGAATATTTTTTGGAACTTATTGATATTCACGGGTGAAAATATGCTGTATTTCTTTTTAAATAACTCTTTAAGAAATCTCGTCAAGCATCTTTCGCAAGCTAAAACAAGATCTCTTCTCGCAGGGAAGTTTTATAACACGCATCTCTATGGGCTCAATATGATCACCCGGCGTCTATGACGTCATTCATGGAATAGCATTTACTATTCCATGAATGACGTCACGCATAGCACATTTTTCTCCGTGGGCATTACTATGTTTGGTCACATGACGCTATGTAGACCAATCACTGAACAGGATTTCATTCATGTAGGATATAAAATAAACTATATCACAGCGCTTACAATAATATGCAGTATAACAACAAATCTTAAACAAAATATTGACAAACCAAAGAATACTAAATAATAGCGAATCAAGTAGAAAATAGGTACGTTTTTAGGATTAAAAAAAAAAACATCCACTGATGGAGCAGCTTTTATACAGGAGGGAAGTTTATTCCACTCCTTAGCCGCTGCAACAGTGAATGAGCGATCTCCTGCCTTACTTCGAGCTACATGAACAGTTAATCGAAATGGGTCTGCAATGGAGCGAAGGTTTGTACGTACAGGTTGATACATCTGAAGACACTCATTGAAATACTCTGGTGCCTGATCATGAAAGAATTTGTATTGAAATAAAAGATTCTTAAAAACTATCCTCTGTTTAATAGGTAACCAATGAAGGGATTTAAGAAGAGGCATGGCATCATGACGACGGTCTAAACGAAAAATAATACGAGCAGCCCAGTTCTGCAAACTTTGAAGTCTCCTTATATATGTTTGAGGAACTTCTGTAAGCAGCCCGTTACAATAATCCAACCGGGAAAGAACATGGCTGCGAATCACATGATGACATGCATCTTCAGATACATACTTTCTTATCTGTGATACATTTTTCAACTGAAATCGTACAGATTTACAAAGCTGGTCTGTTTGGTCAGACATGGACATGTTACAATAAAAAAAAATTACACCAAGGTTCTTCACTGATGTAGATGGTGCAATCTGTGTGGTTCCAAATGTAAGATTGACATCATTAATGTTTCCCAAATTGTGTTTGGAGCCAATTACCAAAAGCTCTGTCTTTTCCTCATTTAATTTAAGTTTGTTCCTTCCCATCCACGTGCTTATATCTGTGACACAATCTAAACGAGTTTTTAATGCAGTATCTAAGCCAGTAGGTTGCTTAGGATCAAACGAAACATACAATTTTGTATCATCAGCATAAGTGTGATATAAAACGTTGTAATGTCTAGCGATATCTGGGACAGGCAAAGTATATATAGTATATCCTCTGGGTCCTATGATATAACGGTCCATAGTATCAAAGGCTGCTGACAAATCTAATGACAACAATAAAACTACTCGACCTTTATCCATAGCTAACAGAATATCATTTTTCACTTTAATAAGTGCACTTTCGGTACTATGATAAGGTCTATATGCAGATTGGTTAGGATCCCACAATCCATTCTCATGCATGTAATCTGTGAGTCTACGACAAGCAACTTTTTTAATGAGCTTTCCCAAAAAACTTAAATTAGACACAGGCCTATAATTAGACAAGCAATCCCTATCAAGATTTTGCTTCTTTATAAGAGGTCTAATTATGGCTGACCTAGCTGCAGCATGGAATGTACCTTTCTGTAATGATGAATTAACAATATCTGTCAATATAGGAAGAAGACAATGTACATGTTCTTTTAAAAAACAAATTGGAATGGGATCCAAACTACATCACTTACTAGGAGAAGAAAGAATAATTTTCAATAACTCATCTTCAGTTGTAGGTTCCAAACAGGAAAGGGGTTTGACATGTACTTGATTATACATATCAGGATCAAATGTAGAATTGTGCTGTTCATCATTAATGCTGCCCTGAATCTTATTTATTTTAATATCAAAGAATGTTAAAAAGTTATTACATAATGTCTCAACTGAGTCGTGTACAGGAAGAGATGGTATCTTTCTGTTCAACAAATAATGAACTGTTTTATAGAGATCCTTATTTTCACACGAGGATAGAGTACTATGAAAATCATTATAAATACTATAGTAAATATTTTCGTTAGCGTACGGGGTGTGGCAATAATCCGCCAGGAAGAAATACAACAAGGGTGCGGGCTAGCATAGAATCCTTTGGCCGATATAACACTATTGTAAAGCGCTTAGAGATGATATTGTATCATATAAGACGCTATATAACTCTTAGCTTGTACTATTGTTATCATGATCATGTTTCTCATTTTAGAGGGAACACCTCCTTCCAATCAAGTTAAAACGGAACTACCGTCACCCACAGCGGCCGAAGGAAGGTTAGAAGACTTGCATGTACACTTTAAAGAGATAGATTAGTCTTGGTAGGACTGAATTTTAGTAACCTGCACAATAATTAGTGCACACTCCATTAGTACAATGTAATAGTAGTAGCAGTAGCAGCAGTATTAGTATTAGTATTATTATTAGTAGTAGTAGTAGTAGTAGTAGTAGTAGTAGTAGTAGTAGTAGTAGAAGTAGTAGTAGTAGTAGTAGTAGTAGTAGTAGTAGTACATGTAGTACATGTAGTAGTAGTAGTAGTAGTAGTAGTAGTCGTAGTAGTAGTAGTAGTAGTAGTAGTAGTAGTAGTAGTAGTAGTAGTAGTCGTAGTCGTAGTAGTAGTAGTAGTATTAGTAGTAGTAGTGGTAGTAGTAGTAGTAGTAGTAGTAGTAGTAGTAGTAGTAGTAGTAGTAGTAGTAATAGTAGTAGTAGTAGTAGTAGTAGTAGTAGTAGTAGTAGTAGTAGTAGTAGTAGTAGTAGTAGTAGTAGTAGTAATAGTATCAGTATTGGTATTGGTATTAATGCCATTAATGGTCTCAACTTCAACTTATGTGTCGATTACACAGCCGATTTCTAAAGTTTACATGCAATCATTATCTTGCTAAAAGTTCAATTTGCATACAGAAATCAGTCAATGTAGTGAAAAAAGCTCGGTCAGAATGCACATGTACCATGTGTTTGATCATACTATATTGAATAGCGCCCTCATATCGTTACCTATAAGGCTGTATATATGTTTATGATTGCTACGTGTATAATAGAGCTTGACCTTTTTGACATGTGTTCCAAATATGAATGTAGTCGATCTAATGTTAAATAATTTGGAGAGGGGGCATTTAGTGCCCCGCCCCCTTGGGCCTGGGAACATCAAAATATATTGACTCTATAAAGTACAGAAGCTATGACGTCATGAATTATTATTTTTTTTGTTCTCAATTTTAACTTCATTTTCCGAAAGAGCATCAAAAATAATGTCTAAATGTCGAAAATCAATTGAATATGTATTGGCTGAGATATGCCCTCCGAATTATTTTTTTTCCCAATTTACAATCAGTGTTATAGTGCTCTGGTTTATAACGTTATGAATCAAAGCACTGTAACACTAATTATACATTGAAGTAAAATTCATTGGGATGGGAATATCTCAGCCAATCCTTAACATAGTATTCAATTGATTTTTGTCATTGAGAAATTATTTCTGATGCTCTTTCGGAAAATAAAGTTCAAACATTATAAAAAAATATATTTTTGATGACGTCACACTTCGTCACCACTCTATATGGTAAGCGTTCGTGTATATACTATATGGCGCCTGCCTGTATGTGAAGACCCCTCAGATCAGCAATACACCCAGTAACTTTGACTTAAACAGATATTTTGTTTGATTCAACTACTCCAGGGTGAAGGTGACAGAAAAGCAACTGGATGAGTTAGCGGACAACTTTCCAGCCGACGACATGCAATACAAGGCATTCTGTCGTCTTATTGGGATAAAGGCTAACAAAGCAGACAACATATACGACAAGCATCACAAGGATCGGATACGGGCCGTGAGAGATTGTCTACAGATGTACAGGACACGTACTGGTGCCTTTCAAGACGATCTCCTCAAAATTTTAGATGAGGCGGAGTTATGCGACTTGAAAGAGTTTATTCAGTAGAGTCATCAATTTCCTATCCATTTTGTGATTATTAAACCGAATACAAAAAGTAACTACCCAAAAAATTGTTTGCTCATTGTTTCATTACCGATAATTGTATTGAAGATGTCATCTAGGACGATATTTGTGCAGTTGTTGTGTACATTTTGGATACAAATCTGATATATTAATCGCATCCTAGCTGAATGAGCACAGATTAAAGAAAAAATGACCAAATTCAAAAGTCACTATAGACCCCGATGCATGCCTATACATTGTTGTGAAACAGTACATGTGAGCTAATGTATTGATTATGGTTATTGAAACTACGCTGTTTGATATTCATCCATTTGGATTTTGTTGTGCCACATGGGGTTAAATGCATGAATTGCAATTGTTATGCAGCGCAATTTGAAACTTCATCTATATTATTAAGAGGACGGGTGGCGTGTCCATCAAAATTCTTCATCTAACGAGCCTTAGGTATTGCTTGTCCGTCACGGTAGTTTCGCGTATATTTTTTAGCTGGGCGATGAATCTGCCGTTGTTTTCGCGTATATTTTTAGCTGGGCGATGAATCTGACGTTTGTACGCAAGTGGTTGCGAGATCCTTTTTAACTAAATTTCGCGATATATCAACAAATTCGATGGTCAATTAAATGGGATTGATACAATTTGTTTTGCCTAGCTATTACGGTACTGCGTACGGCCATGCTGCACCACGCCAGGATGTGCACACGCTACACGTGCAATTTGACAAGCCAGACATCATATAGACAAGCCAAACATCATATGCGCATGCGCATATCGTCTCGGAGGGATGCGATCTGTTTTGCATTGGTACTATACTGCGTACACATGGTGGGTTCAGTCGGGAGGGGAATTTGCATACACTATATGGGCAATTCCACGAAAATGTTACGGTACCAAGGATGGAAAAATGAAACTCATGGGACAGCCTTGTTAACCACTGGATAGTAATGAGGAAGGACCATATTTTGATGACTAAAGGAAAAAAGTTTGAAATTCAATGCAGCATATTTTTTTTTTGGCCATTCAAGTTGGGACAAAAATGTTATGTATTACCCCCCAAAATGATGAAATTTGCATCCGTTGTTTCAGAAATAAAATTTTAAAATATGGATCACTTCAGAACAATAATTCTACTTCTAATGTCTTGTTTATGCTTTGTTTTAACATCATAGAAAAGGAAATTGTGTAAAAATCTTTACTTTTGAAAACTGTTATTGGATAAAATCTTGATTCTTACAACATTGATGTGTAATGTCTGATGTGTAATGTCCGTGACGTTTTAGATATAAAAGTTTTTTGTAGAAGCAGAAGTCCTAATTCAATTTAATTCAAAATTCATTTGCAAAGCTAGAATGTTATATCATAAAGTATATCAAGAGCATTTACTAAAATATTTGATGGCTTGTCCAGAATGGCGTCACGGACATATACGTCACGGCTGCGTCACGGACTTTACATACACAGTGAAAAGTATAAAAAAAGCAGAGCAAACAAATATCAAGCATTATTTTCTTATGTAAATGTCTTATTTTAGCCAAGAAATAAGATAATCCCCAAGTAACAGGGGCACTACTACCTTCCTGGTTTAAGTTTTAATAAATTGTATCGTTAATCAGATAGTGAACTTTGAGTCAGTACTGTGAACTATTTATAAAACTAAATTCATTGCTTAATTTGAACATGCATGTCTCAATAATCAATAAAGACTTGACTATAACTTACTGGGAGGAGAAAGAGATGGTTAAATCTCATAAGTATGATCAAATTGCAAAAATTATACTTTTAGTCCATGATTTTCCATGTGTTATGCCCATGATGTACACAACTTTTTTTTATATTTTACAATTTGTTGGCACAAAACAGCATTGTACCTGATTAAAAAATGTATAATATTGTTTTTAAATAGTTGAACATCTGGTTTTACTGCACATTCTGTTGACAAATTTCAAATTTTACAATAATTTTGGAAAAACTTATTCATATTTTTAAAAATAATTTTTTGCTAATTTAAAAAAAATTGAAATATAATTTTTGTTCTCAAAACTGTTTGATTACATATCAAATGTACAATTAAAAAGTTTCATGCACAATGGAGCATTTTTTGCGGGTTATTTCTGAGTTTAGAAAAAAGTGGACAAAAGTGTAATGTCCGTGACGCTGAAAATGTCATGTCCGTGACGCAATGTTTTGTTGTCTAGATCACATATGCCTGGCCCGTTTCCCCCAAAAACAACTTGGATTCAATTCATCGTTGCCTGTTCTATAATTAAATACCTAAATCACCTTTGTGAGGTCTCAGAACTCACAGACTTTTGCAAAGATGTATATGGATGCAAAAAAGCCATGTCCAAAAGATGTAATGTCCGTGACGGCGCACATTTTGCAGAATTACTCAGTAACGAATTGGATAAATGTTCTGAAACTTTTTTTGCATACTAAACCAGGAGATTGCTTTGTAATCAAAATAAAAGTTAGACATTAGTTAGAGGTATGAATTAGTAGTGGCATTGGAAAGTCATGAAAATTCTCTGATTTGTAATGTCCGTGACGCTGGAGTTGCCCATATACAAAGTAGTGGAGAATTGTAGTCCGGCATCTGTGCATTGTCAACGCACAACCTACTACACACATTCGTGTGGGTATGCATGACTGACTGATCGGTGTTTCTTCAATACGTACAAGACTGTCATTGATTATCTTCTTGAGGGAACATAATTTTTGTATTAAGATAGTTATATGGTGTTCATTGTTTTCAATTGTCAAATGCAGTATTTGGTCGGTAGCGAACATTGGGTGCGGAATGCTCCAACTCGACGTACCAATGGCAATTACTGCAATGCATGCGTGACTGACTGACGTGACGATCGGTGTATGTTTGTTTCTTTTGAGTGTTGTTTCAACACCCGGCATTCGCAAAATTCGAAGGAAAACATTGGGGCTACCAAAATATGTTGTTCACTTGCACTTGAAATATTTAGAAAGGCTTTTTGCAATTGTCTATTCGAAGTACATAAGTATTTATTTGTGTGTACTTTTGAGTTTTGTAAGATAAATGTGTAAACTAGAAGTGCAAGAATTAGGGATATTTCCCTTGCCAATTCGTACGGGATTCATACCAGTATTGCAATTAAAGTGGGTTGTAAATAATTTTCTAAAAATAGTCATGCAAAATTTTCAAAGCCGAGACCGAAGAATTTGTCGACATTTTTGAGACCAAGTCCAGGTCCAGTTCCAAATTTTCGCGGCCGAGGCCAAGATTTAATTGGTTGAGAATCGTGTAAGCGGGGGGGAGGGGAGGGTAAGTCGAAGACAAATTTTAGAAGCAGAGACCAAGAATTTTCGAGACCGAGACCAGGTCTGGTCCCAAATTTTCTAGACCGAGACCAAGACCCATTGGTTCAGAATCCTGTAAACGGGGGGGGGGGGGGGGGGGGGGGGGGGGGGGGGAGAGGTGGTAGTCGTAGAAAATTTTC
>JBAMJV010012401.1:0-24416 GCA_037951105.1 Echinarachnius parma | reverse complement strand
TGATGATGAAGATGATGATAATGATGATGACAATAATAATGATGGTGATGATAATGATGGTGATGATGATTAAGATGACGATGATGGTAATAATGATGATGATGATGATAATGATGATGATGATGACAGTGATGAAGATGGTGAAAATTATAGTGATTGCAAAGATGATGATGATGATGATGATGATGATGATAATGATATTGATGGTGATGATGATGATAATAATAATAATAATACAAACAGTAATAATAATCAGAATATTGATAGGAAATGCATTACGGTAAACCCTAATTTTGGCTATTTCAGGGGGATTCCACCCCTGAAATCTCGGCCGACGAACGCAAGGCCACCACAAAATTTGGCCTACAGAGCTTGCGACATAATTTACAAGATTGCATAGTTTCCAAAATAATTAATTTCTTATTAATTTCTCATTTGATTATGCAAATTTATGCAGAAATCCCCTTTTCTGTAAATCACTAAATATTTCTTAGAATATGCTTATTGTGTGCACAAATATTTTTAGGTTTCTAACATTAGAAATTGCGACAGCCAACATTTTCCTTATGTATTTCTTAGTTTTTTCGACTTATTTTTTTTCAATGGAATAAATTACTGACTATTTTTTAACTATGTGTAGCCCAAAATGAAATAATTACAGTGATTAAAATGAAAAATAATGAAGGTTTTGTGTATACATGTACTAGGAAAAATCAATTTCCATAATATTTGTACATAAATCACAAAATTTTGTGATTTTTTGGCCGACTTTCATTTACAAAAGGTCACGTGACTTCGGAACAGCATACCCGGTCATCGCAAATTTGATCTTAAAAGTTCCGGAAAACTTGACTTTTAAAACACTCATGAAGTTCCCCCCCCCCCCCCCCTCCTTTTGGCCTGGTTATGGCATATTATGGTTAACCGTAAAAAGGCATGTCTACGACATACTATAGCTGAAAATGATACACTTTCAATGCCTTTTTTTTTAAGGGGGGTGCGTAGTCAGTCATGGGATTGAAGAAGCAGCAACAACCACACCCTGTAGCCTATGAATGTTGCAGGGTCACCCTGCAAGGATTTTTTTATGAACATTGCAACATAGACAGCCAGTCTTGAACAAAGACCGAATACAACTGACCTGGCTTTGCATCACTGACCATGTGAAGCATGCAACATTGTTTACACAAAATTAGGTTACCCAACTTTCTGCTCCTTCAAGGACGGGCTGTGAACTTATTGAACGCCCCTCGTATGTATACCTTTTCCCAACGCACATCTGAGCGAGGACGTTGTAGAGGAGGAGATTTCGCTATCTCGGGGTCGATGGGTAAACATTTTAGGTAACAAAAATACATGTATAACTGGGATACAAGTTATTTAGAGTTGTGAATACCTTTTCCCGAAGCACATCTGAGAGAGGATGTTGTATAGCAGGAGATTGAGCATGATCTTGGGGTTGAGCGGCTTGTCTCCGTTGGTAGCCAGCTCCTTCTGTATCTTAGGGTACACACTGGTGATGAGGTCCTGCAGGGGCTTACCGGTCGCAAAATGCCTGCAAGTCAGGGAAGACAATCAATGAATCGTCTGCCGAAAGAGAAGGGCACCTAGATATCTTTACTTAGCAAATTGGTACTTCAGAGCTAATCGTGCTTAAACATTTGGGAAGCCCTGTACAAACCAAATATAGCTTTCTTTAATTTGTAATGAATGTTCATATATAGACAATAATTATCATCTGAAAACTTAATTTAGCCCCAAAATGATAAACATGAGGGTGGCCCAAAAGAAAAACGGAACGGGGTACTTGCCATAATAAAAATAAAACATGATGACTGGGGTCACCGGATGATGACTGGGGTCACCAAGAACAGTAATTTTGATTGAGTAGTTTTTGTTTTAGGACGTCAAGTCATGTTCCCATTTTTGTTAATTTTTACCAAGTCAGTGCCTGATAAATCGTACTTCCTGCCCGTCATAGCATCAAACAATTATTATTCCCTTTCTTTCAGCACATAGCTGAATGCACACTAACAATGGCGATACATATTGTTCGTTGTTCGATGCTTTGACGGGCAGTACGTACGATTTATCAGGCACAGACACATTTACAAAAATAGGAACCTGACATGGTCTTACTTAAAGGTGAATGACAGTAGTGGGAAACGCCCCACCCCCTAAAAATTAAATGTACGCTCTTATTACCAACCATGTGAAAGAAAATAGTTTTACTAATAAATGGGATTATACAAATTTGGCCAAGAAACCGCCTACTAATTGATATATTTGCAAAATTATAAATTGATCTGTTGCGGATAGATATCGCCAACGCGGAATCGCGCATACGCTACGTGCATTATTGACTGCATGCGTTCGCTATACAGGCTTGTCCCCAGCTTGTCGATATCTCCAGTCCAGCACTAACGGCGCGAACGGGCGGTGGATTTATACATTTCACAGGCGGGTATTGGATTTCTTCCGATATTTCTGCATTTAGTTAGGTTCGGATTTTACCACACTAGCCCTTTTTATATACTTATTCAATAATATTGATCAATTATAAAATAATGTTTTCTGTAACTTTCCCAAAACTGTTATTCATTTTTAAGACATCCTAAACCAAAAACTACTCGATCAAAATTGCTGTTCTTGGTATCATTTTTTCTTTGTAAAAGATGCCCTATCCTCTGAATCTAGTCACCATGAGTCTTTATTATGACAAATACCCTGTTTCGTGTCTTTTTTTTTGGGGGGGGGGGGGAGGAGGGGCACCCTGTATAAAGCCCTTATCGCTCTCATCCAACGATAGCACCCAAATAGCATCTTCAGTGTATAATGCTTTCTAATAGCAAAATGACACGTATGCCCATTAGTTCTTCTATGATCTTAGTTGGGGGAGCTCCTCCAATGAAATATCATTCTTATTTCTTTGATTTACATAATATTAATTATTACTTGACTAACATGACAATCAAAACACAGTTCTTGATATGTTATTTGTTTTGTTATTGGCTATTTTGAAGCCTAGTCAAGCTTCATCCTGGCCTTGATATATTTGGGCCCTGTTGCAGAAAGAGATACAATCGATTGCAAGTCAAAACATTTTCACATTTCAACCAATCAGATTTGCGCATTTAGAACGCATGACCTGACTTACAATTAATTGTAACTTACAATCGATTCGGAGATAAACATTAGAAAGAGGTCCAAAGATGATGCAGGCAATTTGAATATATTGAATCAGGCCCGTAGCGTGGATTTTTCAAGGGGTGTGTAATTTACAAAAATGGGACCAAGTCCATCTCTAAATTGTTTTGAGGTCAAGACCAAGACCACTCCTTTAGCAGTGTAAGCGGTTTTGATGGCTGAGACCGATAACAATTGGACCTTTCTGGATTTGAGGGGTGCGTACGCACCCAACACACCCCCTGGCTACGGGCCTGTTGAATGCTCCAATTACCTGAGGGTTGTACTACTACTACTACTACTACTACTACTACTACTACTACTACTACTACTACTACTACTACTACTTACACTTCTACTTCTACTTCTACTTCTACTTCTACTTCTACTACTACCACGGGCGTAGCGAGTTACGTAATACCTATTCAACTGGGGGGGATGGATGAATAGCTCATCCCCCCCAGTTGAATGGGTATCAATGACATGTCTACGCCTGTGACTACTACTACTACTACTTGTACTATGTATGATGATAATAACAATAATGATAATAACAGTTACCTGAGGGCTGTATGCGCCAGTTTGCGATGCAGCTTCCACGTCTCACTGTAATCGCTGAATACTATGTCCTTAAAGCCATCAGTGAATATACCCACTATCCAATTAATGGAGGGATTGAGTGGGAGAAGAGGGTGGGGAAAGGAGACAGTAATAATGATACAAATAAAAAGAACGACAATTATACTGAATTATAAACGCTTGTAATGATATCAATAATAATGATACAAATACTGGTACTACTAAATATACTACTATGATGATAATTATAATAATAACGGTAATAAAGTGATGCAAAAATACACAATGTATAGATCTCCTAAAATACAATTGATCAGCATTATTAATCTATTTTCATAGTAATTTTTCTGAATTCAAACAAACAACAGAAAATGACTATAAATATTTTAAATGATTGAAAATGAGCAAAGAAAAACAAGCTTCGCCTGGAATCGAACCCGGGACCCCCGGATTGCTAGACCATTGAGCCACGAAGATTGTTGAATGGGGGACGTTCCCATGAAACTTTTTTTAATGCTCAATTTCTCTAGAAAAGTAAATTCAATTATCCTTGGGTTAGTGCCCAGTTTATATAGCTCCTGACTAATCAAGCATTGAAAAGGGTTTCATGGGAACATCCCTCATTCAAGAGTCTTCGTGGCCCAATGTTTGACCACCGGTCTAGCAATCCGGGGGTCTTGGGTTTGATTCTCGGCCCAATGTTTGACCACCGGTCCAGCAATCCGGGGGTCTTGGGTTTGATTCCCGGCCCAATGTTTGACCACCGGTCTAGCAATCCGGGGGTCTTGGGTTTGATTCCCGGCCCAATGTTTGACCACCGGTCTAGCAATCCGGGGGTCTTGGGTTTGATTCCCGGCCCAATGTTTGACCACCGGTCCAGCAATCCGGGGGTCTTGGGTTTGATTCCCGGCCCAATGTTTGACCACCGGTCTAGCAATCCGGGGGTCTTGGGTTTGATTCCCGGCGAAGCCTGTTTTTATTTGCTCATTTCCAATCAAGATAACATGATAACTTACTTGAATACAAGTCTGGCCGTCCAGAGAAGTCTGCCCCATGCTTGACCAATGCGTCCTTGATGACCTCAGTACTATTCATGACAACCATCCATCTTTCCCCGACCTTGAACCCGAAGATGTCACCGTACTTCTTGGCCCAGTCTCCAAACACGACCTCTGGACTGTCGTTCATGCCTGTTTGTTAGAAGACAAAAGACAAAAGAAGACAACAAAAAAACAAAGAAAGATGAGGTGGGGTTGAGGGCCTTGCGACCTGGGCTTGACCTCTAGATCAGACAATTTCTTAAAAACCATCCCCCTTTCTCCGACCTTGAGCCCAAAGATGTCACTGTACTTCTAGGCCCAGTCTCAAAACACGACTGTCATTCATGCCGGTTGAGCAACAAAAAATAACAATCAGATATTAATATAGTATATTTGTATACATTACAGGGTTTTAATGGCTCAGTCCTTGATGGCTCAGACCAATGACGTTGAATGTCATATTACTGTAATCCGGCTCTGTTTCTGAAACTTTCAGAAACAGAGCAGAATTAAAAGGATCATATTACTAGTCCATTTCGAACCTGGTCCGCATCATTGTGTTTCCTGCCAGTATTCTGGATGTCAAACGGATAGGAAATGAGCCATCACTTTTACCCTTGGTCATCAGGTACAGTTCAAACCTGCACAATTATCTTATGCTCCGTCTAAATATATCACCATACTACTTGGCCCAGTTCCCAACCACAATCTCCGGACTGTCGTTCATGCCTGTTTACCAACAAATGATAATAATAATAAATAGTAATATATTGTAGGCCTATTGTTATGGACCACCATTCCTGGATTGCCTATGAATCGTTTTTCAAAATCAACAAAGTATTTCTCCATAACTATATAATCTTACAACCATCAATAATTAACAATTATCAACAACAACATTCTTCAAAATTGCATGCACATTAATAAGGAAATGGAACAGCCATATATGTGCATGCACATTAATAAGGAAATGGAACAGCCATATATGTGGAGAAACCCATTTTCATTTATAGTGTACACAATTCACCAACTTTTCTTGAACAATTGTACGAAGTATAACAGACGGTTTAGAATACTCAAAAACCATCTCTTTTTTTACAGTGATAGTATTTAATCTCTTTGTAATTAATAAACAAACTTATATCCGAAGGATGTCTACACTTCATTAAAACAAGTATTTTCATACTAGTACATTATGATATATATTAAATACAAATGGTAACACTAATCCAACAATATAAACTCCCGAGTTAATTTTCTGTATCTATAGTGGTGAATGTTTGCCTTTGATTCAAATGGGTTTCATTTTAATGTTGCAATAGTGACTATTTACAGAAGATTAAAATAAAAGTACAAGCTACAATATACACTTGTCCATAACTTATTTGACCTTTAGCGTCATTCAGACCAGTGGCGTAGCTATGGGGTGTGGGGGAGGAAGGCACATGCCCCCCCCCCCCCCCCCCCCCACCAAATGACTTGACAAAACAATAAAAGCATTGGGACAATTTGTTAACAAGTAGACAAAGAAACAAATAAAGTGCCCTTAATCATTTGTGGGCCTTATCATGAGTTTTCATTCGATGCTTTATTCTAACAAATTGGTCAATAATTGGCGAATATATATGATTGTATCAATTTTACAAGATAGTCTATTACGCACATTATGTGAAGTACTTAAAATGCCCATTTCTTCAAAACATGAATTACAGACAAGTCCAGTGTTTTGCTATGGCTGGTCACATATTATATTGTTACATGAGCATTGGCCCAACAAAATTTAACATAACTTGCCTGATTGGGCCACCTTGTTTATGTTTCCCGGGGTTAAGGCTTCTGGTTTATATGGCCACCAAAATGTGCCTTGGGTTGATATTACTAGTGCCAGATGTTGACCACTATGTGCCTTGGGTTGATATTACTAATCTAGTGCCAGATGTTGACCAGTGCCTTGGGTTGATATTACTAGTGCCAGATGTTGACCACTATGTGCCTTGGGTTGATATTACTAGTCTAGTGCCAGATGTTGACCAGTGCCTTGGGTTGATATTACTAGTGCCAGATGTTGACCACTATGTGCCTTGGGTTGATATTACTAGTCTAGTGCCAGATGTTGACCAGTGCCTTGGGTTGATATTACTAGTGCCAGATGTTGACCACTATGTGCCTTGGGTTGATATTACTAGTGCCAGATGTTGACCACTATGTGCCTTGGGTTGATATTACTAGTGCCAGATGTTGACCACTATGTGCCTTGGGTTGATATTACTAGTGCCAGATGTTGACCACTATGTGCCTTGGGTTGATATTACTAGTGCCAGATGTTGACCACTATGTGCCTTGGGTTGATATTACTAGTGCCAGATGTTGACCACTACGTGCCTTGGGTTGATATTACTAGTCTAGTGCCAGATGTTGACCAGTGCCTTGGGTTGATATTACTAGTCTAGTGCCAGATGTTGACCAGTGCCTTGGGTTGATATTACTAGTCTAGTGCCAGATGTTGACCAGTGCCTTGGGTTGATATTACTAGTGCCAGATGTTGACCACTATGTGCCTTGGGTTGATATTACTAGTGCCAGATGTTGACCACTATGTGCCTTGGGTTGATATTACTAGTGCCAGATGTTGACCACTATGTGCCTTGGGTTGATATTACTAGTGCCAGATGTTGACCACTACGAGAAATTATTCATTTCTAACGCTGCCTACCCAATTTCATTGTATATTCACCGATTATAAGAAAGAAATATTTATAAAAGAAACAAAATTATCTTTAAAAGATACATCAACCATTATAAAGATGAAGGTGAACTGCAAGTATTCGTGCTCTGTTCAACTATAGGGTAGGAGCTATATACAATGTTAGTAAATTGATATATTATAATACATATTATTCTATTGATTATACCTTGGCTTTAGGGATCAATCTTAAAAGTTTTCAAAACCTTGTTTTTAATTCCTCCACTTGATCATTAATTTGATATATTTGTGTGTATATATATACGTATTAATGTACTTTAAATATGCCATTTTGTGTAGTTCGTTAATTGTCATACCATTTTCTTTTTTTTAAACAAATTCTATAAATAAATGAAATATAATCAACTTATTATATTGGGGCCTCAAATACAAGCACGTTCTGCTTCCTAGAGGTTATTACTATGATGTATTTAATACACATTGGTTGTTTACTGAACTGCGGATTTAGTTGCCAAATATCAAATTGAATTTACATATTTGAGTTTGAATAATAGCCTAACTCAGTAAATGTAATCTTACCAAAGATGGCTCCCACGATGGGCAGGCCTCTCGGTCCAGGGGGGAAATGACTTGGTCTAACCATGGTCCACAAGGCTAGACTAACGGCTAGGACTCCAATGGTTGCAGTAATCGTCAGTCCATTCAGCTGGACCAGCGAGGCCTGTAGACCTTCATTGAGTAGATCAACCATGGTGGATATCTGTTGGACTGAATTATACAGAATGATAAGAAAAAAATATGTGACAATGTCAAAAGAGCAAATAAATTCTTCCAGCAAGGCCCTTTAGACCTCCGCTGAGCAGATCAGCCATGGTGGATCGAAATGGAGCCACAAGGAATTAGTTGGAAGGAACGGGGAATTAAGAACCAATCACCATCAAGCCGTCTGTGGCCGAGAGCACGATCATGACCCAGAACCAGTCCTTGTTCCACTGATCTCTAGATAATAATGATCTCTAGTAATCCTTCATGGTTGAATGAGTAAAGGCAGTAGACCTGTGCTCTGCTACGTTATGTTGGTTTGTAATATTCTAGTATATTGACATCGATGAGTTATAACCATCAATACTAATTACCATGGTAAATGTCGCTGGACCATAATCGAGGCCCCTATTTCCACGCATGCGTGCATGGTTGATGATTATAGCCAGGTATTGTTCGCTCTTGCTTGTCTAGACATCATAATCAGCTTTGCAAGTTTTTTTTATAAACCCAGTGCCCACTTTGCGATCTGCGCCTAGCGATATGTGGTTAATTCGCAAGGTGGGCATCAATGGCCGCACCAGATCGTTGTAACTCGCGTCAGCAAGGGTGGTGTCGGTTGCGGTCGCCAGGTTTTGGACATGTTCAAAAATTTCGTTCTCGATCGCATGTCGGGCGGGATCGCACAAATGGCAAGCCATTTGGGCAATTGTTCATATTTCCTGATATCAGGAATTCAATCCTTGATATCAGGAATTCTGTTTTCATATATCAATAATTAAATTCTTGATATCAGGAAATAAATCAATGATATCCAGTTTGATTTCTTGATATCAAGAATTCAATTTCTTGATGCCAGGAGTTGAATTCTTGAAATCAGGAATTGCCATTGGTTAGCAACAGAAAGTGGTTTCTTGATATCAAGAATTCAATGTTCAGTTATGCGAAACTGCTCTACAAAGGCGCCCTGCAAGAATAAAGAATTCTTTTCTTGATATCAAGAAACGAATTGTTGATATCAAGAAATGATTTGTTGTTGTTAAGCAATGGTAATTCTTGATATCAAGAAAAGGAAATCAATTTTAAAACGGCTAGTCAACACTGGCCATGCGCACACGTTCAACAAGTTAGTCCCGTTCGCTGACCCCGTGTCGTATGTTTTCGCCTGACCAACAAAAATAAAACAAAACAAAACAAAAAAGGTCCTCACCCGTTAGATGGCCTAAAATCAGCTAGCTAGCTCGCGATCGCATAGAGAATCTCCCAGCCATATAGAGCCTTGACTAAAGGCTAGTGCGCGCATGGACATAATGCCTTTAATTTTGGTTTTGTTTATCCATGGTTTGAAAACGTTTATGCACCCCCAAAAGAAAGAAAAGAAGAAACAAAAATAATGAAAATATTAAAATAAAGAAAATTAATGAGAAGAATTAAAATAATATTTAGTTATTTGCGAAAATATTCAAATTGAATGAACCGCCAATAAACTCTAAACAACAACAACAACAACATAATGGAGCGCATTGCTGCATTGTATCATGTGATGACACACGCAGTACCCCGGGGGCGACCGTTGTACCCCGGTATCCCGCGTTGTGTAGCGCCATCTTGCGTCCAACCTTACCACAGCACTGCTATTGCGTTGTGCATGCAGTGTAGCGCCCGATTGTATGCACGCTATACCCACAGTACAGCCCTAAAAATTAAATAAATAATTTAATAAAATGGCGGATTTTCGTCTGGTACCCCCATCGATATACACCACTGGATACAGTGCGCTGTACACTGCCGCATTCACGGCGCTGAAGCCGCCACACAAACCCGGAAGTAGATAAAAGTATACCCATCCATTGCGCATGTCGATATACGCGTGTATTGGAAATGTGTGTAAATAGTCCTAGCAGATTGAATTGTTTATGTTCGTACACACAAAATAACTGTCAATTTAATTTGTAATTATCAGGGATGCCAGTTTTAAGATAGTTACATGAATACAGACCCTGGTCACTTTGAATACCAGTGCCTTTTTACCAGGCTCATTTCTAGACATTTTACTCACAAATATGGTACTATTAATTCAATATTCAATGCCCAGCGGCTTGCTTATTATTTTGTTTCTTTTTCTATTTACCCCTCTTTTTTGGCGGGGGATGGGGGAGGAGGGGCCTGGGTTGAGACAAAACTATTACAACGAATGTTGTAATAATAATACTAAGAATATTTATCATATAATTTACATAGAAGGGAGGAAAATGCTGGAATACTTTAGTACCGTAAACCGGGGTGACTTTGGCCGCAGGGGTGACTTTGGCCACTTTTTGAGATGAATATACTTTCATCAAGCCTCACTTTATAGAACAAATTTCAAATGTATTCTAATAGGGTTATGTATAGAATCAGAAATTAGTTATAAATAGTAAGACTTCATGAAAATACATCCTTCTCAAAAAGTGGCAAAAGTCACCCTAAGTTTACGGTAGCATGTATTCTACATGATTCATGTTGCTCCTCAATAATTAACTGAACATTGGACAATATGTGTGTTGTTGTTTTTTTACTAATTGTGTCCCCCTCTGTCACTTTGGGTAATTCGTCGGAAATATCAAAATTGAGATTTTGAGTGTTTTGAATTCTCTCGGATTTCAGCTTTAAAATGATGTATGGTAGGTGTACAACACATCGGCACTGTTTTTAATATCGGCACACCGCGTAATATTTGTTTTAGTGCGTGTTGTGAAAAATCGCCCATGTGATGATGCGCGCTACCCTTAAAAACTAAACTGGTCGAAATTTTGAGAAATAATGCGTAGATTGTCCGCTAAGAGTAAATTTGTGAAATTATGCCAATAAAATTAACATCGCACAAGAAATTTGGAGTTGCGTGCATTGTCAACGAGAGTTGAGGGGGTGCCGGTATAAGCCAGTTCGTAATTAGACCATGGAGCGTGGGTGACGTCACAGGTCAAAGTCCGATACTCCATCAGCGTACAGCTATTGTGTATGGTACCATGTCCTTTTACCGGATAATTTTAGTTTGACAGCATAAAACAAACATTAGATGCATAAAATCAAAGTGGAAATTATACGAGCAGCTGCATATAAACTCATAAAGAACACATTTGATGTAAAATATCTTCAAGAATTTGTCGATTTTTCTCCAAATCAACTTTCTTGTAATCAACTTTCTTGTGAATGATCCAGGTGGATCACATTCACACGCAATAATGCTACAACTTTACAAGACTGGAGATACATGTAAGCATATCGCCCATTCGTACACTGTACTGTTCAATAATTGAACGCTATGTTTTAGGACGCCATCGGCAAGGAAAACAGACGGGATATAATTTTTTTTTCTTCATATATCAATAATTAAATTCTTGATATCAGGAAATAAATCAATGATATCCAGAGTTCGATTTCTTGATATCAAGAATTCGATTTCTTGATATCAAGAATTCAATTTCTTGATGCCAGGAGTTGAATTCTTGAAATCAGGAATTGCCATTGGTTAGCAACAGAAAGTGGTTTCTTGATATCAAGAATTCAATGTTCAGTTATGCGAAACTGCTCTACAAAGGCGCCCTGCAAGAATAAAGAATTCTTTTCTTGATATCAAGAAACGAATTGTTGATATCAAGAAATGATTTGTTGTTGTTAAGCAATGGTAATTCTTGATATCAAGAAAAGGAAATCAATTTTAAAACGGCTAGTCAACACTGGCCATGCGCACACGTTCAACAAATTTAACAAATTCCAAGTCAAACAAGCATGATTAACTGGCTATTGTATTCATGGACAATGCGTGGAAATGGGGTCAAGGCATGACCCCGAAGAAGTCACACTGAAAAGATCCGGTGCACAATGGAATCGGGCTGACTCACTGCGAACTGATGTAATTCCAAGGTCGCTAGCCCATGCCCACTGTGCGATCTTGCCCGAATAGGAGCGATCCCCCGAGATCTGTGGTTAAATCGCAAAGTAGGCACCAATGGCCGCAGCAGATCGCCACGAATGCGATCGAGACCGATCTGCTCGCCAGATTTTTGAACATGTCAAAACCCCGGCTACCGCAACCGACACCACCCTTGCAGACGCGAGTTTCAGCGATCTGGTGCGGCCACTGGTGCCCACTTTGCGACTTAACCACAGATCTCAGGGGATTGCTCCTATTCGGGCAAGATCGCTATAGATCGCTAAGCCCAGATCGCATAGTGGGCATTGGTCTTAAGACACTATAGCAGCGCGATTTGTCACTGAAAAGGCCAAATTTTGTGAGAAATACACGGCGAACAGGCGATGCCGGCGAGAAGCCCGCACGCATTACTCCGCGCATGCGAGCGAGCGCGCGGCGCGGGAGCAATACGAACACAAGTGTTGTGTACACTGGAGTGCGCGCAGCACTAAATTGAATTGTGGGATCGCCGATTAGCTTCTGGAGTCATCATTGCAGCGCGATCAGTTGGAATTTCAGCACGGACTACCGTAAAAAATCATCAATGTTGGGTAAGTTATCCTACATTTTTTAGCAAATTATATTCAATGTCCCATAAGTTTAATAACTAAAGGTACTTTGGAGCGAAACAAATTCAATCAATGTTTTTGTTAAAGGTGATTTTTCACCTCGTCGCACTTTTAACCCAAAATTTTGAGCGTCTAATCGTCACAGCGCCGTGCTAACACAAGGTGCTGATCACAGTTATATAGAGCCTTGACTATGGGAGCCAGTTAGTCCCGTTCGCTGACCCCGTGTCGTATGTTTTCGCCTGACCAACAAAAATAAAACAAAACAAAACAAAAAAGGTCCTCACCCGTTAGATGGCCTAAAATCAGCTAGCTAGCTCGCGATCGCATAGAGAATCTCCCAGCCATATAGAGCCTTGACTAAAGGCTAGTGCGCGCATGGACATAATGGAGCGCATTGCTGCATTGTATCATGTGATGACACACGCAGTACCCCGGGGGCGACCGTTGTACCCCGGTATCCCGCGTTGTGTAGCGCCATCTTGCGTCCAACCTTACCACAGCACTGCTATTGCATTGTGCATGCAGTGTAGCGCCCGATTGTATGCACGCTATACCCACAGTACAGCCCTAAAAATTAAATAAATAATTAAACAAAATGGCGGATTTTCGTCTGGTACCCCCATCGATATACACCACTGGATACAGCGTGCTGTACACTGCCGCATTCACGGCGCTGAAGCCGCCACACAAACCCGGAAGTAGACAAAAGTATACCCATCCATTGCGCATGTCGATATACGCGTGTATTGGAAATGTGTGTAAATAGTCCTAGCAGATTGAATTGTTTATGTTCGTACACACAAAATAACTGTCAATTTAATTTGTAATTATCAGGGATGCCAGTTTTAAGATAGTTACATGAATACAGACCCTGGTCACTTTGAATACCAGTGCCTTTTTACCAGGCTCATTTCTAGACATTTTACACACAAATATGGTACTATTAATTCAATATTCAATGCCCAGCGGCTTGCTTATTATTTTGTTTTCTTTTTCTATTTACCCCTCTTTTTTGGCGGGGGATGGGGGAGGAGGGGCCTGGGTTGAGACAAAACTATTACAACGAATGTTGTAATAATAATACTAAGAATATTTATCATATAATTTACATAGAAGGGAGGAAAATGCTGGAATACTTTAGTACCGTAAACCGGGGGTGACTTTGGCCGCAGGGGTGACTTTGGCCACTTTTTGAGATGAATATACTTTCATCAAGCCTCACTTTATGGAACAAATTTCAAATGTATTATTATAGGGTTATGTATAGAATCAGAAATTAGTTATAAATAGTAAGACTTGATGAAAATACATCCTTCTCAAAAAGTGGCAAAAGTCACCCTAAGTTTACGGTAGCATGTATTCTACATGATTCATGTTGCTCCTCAATAATTAACTGAACATTGGACAATATGTGTGTTGTTGTTTTTTTACTAATTGTGTCCCCCTCTGTCACTTTGGGTAATTCGTCGGAAATATCAAAATTGAGATTTTGAGTGTTTTGAATTCTCTCGGATTTCAGCTTTAAAATGATGTATGGTAGGTGTACTACACATCGGCACTGTTTTTAAAGGGATAGTTGAGTTCTGGTAAGGAGAGTACAGTTTTAGTGAAACTGAATTTTAGTAACCAAAACCTGCATCATTACATTACAAACTAATAGTTATAACTTTGAAAGGAACACAAAATTACAAATGACGTAGTAAAGATCATGTTATCATTCAAAAAGAGCCGTTAAAACGTAAGAGGGCGCTCTCTAAACACTCATCGGTTTTAACCATTTTGAATAAAATATTGTGCATGTGATGCTTTGTTGAAATAGTGATTAGATAGAGAAATAACCAACAACTATTTAAATACCTATTTTGTAACTTTTTGAAAAGAGGAAGCATTTTTTTGAATTTTTAACGGCTGGTTCAAAATTTTCTAATAAACCCGGGGCCCCGGGTTTATTACAAATTGTTATATTTATGGATATTTCAGCCGTTTCTGAACCGATTTTGATCAAACAAAGGTGATTTTATTGTTTAAATATTATGCTCTTTCAAATTTTACACTCAGTTTTTCATTACCTCACAAACCAATTAAGTAGTCTAGCGCCCTCTCTACCAAAACTCAACTTTCCCTTTAATATCGGCACACCGCGTAATATTTGTTTTAGTGCGTGTTGTGAAAAATCGCCCATGTGATGATGCGCGCTACCCTTAAAAACTAAACTGGTCAAAATTTTGAGAAATAATGCGTAGATCGTCCGCTAAGAGTAAATTTGTGAAATTATGCCAATAAAATTAACATCGCACAAGAAATTTGGAGTTGCGTGCATTGTCAACGAGAGTTGAGGGGGTGCCGGTATAAGCCAGTTCGTAATTAGACCATGGAGCGTGGGTGACGTCACAGGTCAAAGTCCGATACTCCGATCAACGTACAGCTATTGTGTATGGTAGCATGTCCTTTCACCGGATAATTTTAGTTCGACAGCATAAAACAAACATTAGATGCATAAAATCAAAGTGGAAATTATACGAGCAGCTGCATAAACTCATAAAGAACACATTTGATGTAAAATATCTTCAAGAATTTGTCGATTTTTCTCCAAATCAACTTTCTTGTAATCAACTTTCTTGTGAATGATCCAGGTGGATCACATTCACACGCAATAATGCTACAACTTTACAAGACTGGAGATACATGTAAGCATATCGCCCATTCGTACACTGTACTGTTCAATAATTGAACGCTATGTTTTAGGACGCCATCGGCAAGGAAAACAGACGGGATATAATTATTTTTTTCTACATGTTGCGGTCTTCAAAACAAGAGAGTCGGTAATCATTATCAATTTATATAAATTGTGGATCACATAAACGAAATTTTGTTTGCATTTGCTAATAAATGGAGAGAGAAATCAGCCGGCAAAAACTGTTTTTGCGTTCGATAGTGCAGCAAGCGGAAGACGATAATCTCTGCACAATGCTATGTACACCTACGTGTGTACATACCCAGTTCGTGCTACCCAAGCTAGCCAGGAAATTATTGATTAATAAATATCATCATTACACAGGAATAACACATTCTATCAAACCGGTTCTTGTTCTATGAAATAGTACATATTATGCTATTAGTATTAACCTTTGATGTGGTGAATACAAAAACGATGGGCTGATTTTGATCCAGATCCAGATCTTAAAAACGTAAACAAACAATTTGCATTCAATTGCATGCGTGGCTCCGTCAATTCTCACGACCGATGGAACCCGGAAGTCTAGATCGGTAATTTCGCGCATGCGCAGATTGTAACTACGAACTGGCTTATTAAAAACACTTCGAACTTGTGAAGCCAAAAAACCATGCGCGAGTTCGAAGGCGCCATCTCAAAATATAATTAATACATCGCAAATCTGATCATCGCATCAGAATCTGCACTATTTTCTCAATGTGCGAGTACAATTTCAAGAAATTTGTACAATTCTCAAGTCTTAAACTGTCGGAAATGTTTTAGTGTGCCGATGTGGGGGTCACTCAATCATATAACTTGTTACATATAATTTTCATAATTTTCATGTTGACTTGCTAGCTTGCAGGGGTGATTTAATTTTAAACAGATTGTCATGATTGTGAAATAATTATACAAAATAACACCAAATGTAACATTGTAAAACATGCGACAAATAACAGAATTGATTCGTGAGAGCTTAAATAGGAAGAAACGAAGGCAGTTAAAACCTTGACGAAACCTGCGTGATCTGCACTAAATTGCCTAACTCAAGTGAACGCTAGCGCGGAGCGCTAGCATTCAAGGTCGGGCTGATAGTGCCCCCGAATTTATCATTTTATGTGCACGATAATTGTGCTTAAAATTACCACCGATTAGATGATACATATGTGATACAACTATGGGGTGGATCAGAATGATGATTTTTTGCTCCATTCCGCATAAAAATGAGTGATTTATGCACCTCATCGACTTCTTTCCGTGTCGTATCGCGACTTCTGAACGACCGATGATTGCGCTTTAGTCTTCATCCAAGTCGCCCGCCGATTCCAAATAGACGGCAGATCTGACGCGCGCGTTTAGTGGTCGTACAGACTTACGCGTCAGATCGATCTGTCGTTTACTTGGAATCGGCGGGCGACTTGAATGAAGACTATCTATAGCGCAATCATCGGTCGTTAAGAAGTCGCGATACGACACGGAAAGAAGTCGATGAGGTGCATAAATCACTCATTTTTATGCGGAATGGAGCAAAAAATCATCATTCTGATCCACCCCAGGCCATAGTTGTATCACATATGTATCATCTAATCGGTGGTAAGTACCGTATCATATGTATCATTTTAAGCACAATTATCGTGCACATAAAATGATAAATTCGGGGGCACTATCAGCCCGACCTTGAACGCTAGCGCTCCGCGCTAGCGTTCACTTGAGTTATAAATTGCCCAGCCCCCCAGACCTGTTGTAAGACGTGTTGTAAGACGTGTTGTAAGAGGATCGTTTTGACCATAAGAGGCCCACTTCCACATATGTGGCGGGAGTCCCGATGTGAGAGGTGGGCTTTGTTATTGAAATAAGGACAATTGTTATATTTTGGTATAGATTAAAATAGTGCTGTAACCGATCATCGGATCGGCATGCCGATCACGATCCGATCATACATGATCGGACCGTTTTTGCCGATTTCCGATCATGCAGAAAAAATCGGAAGATCGGTTCGGCAAAAAAAAAAAAAAAAAAAAAAAAAAAAAAAAAAAAAAAAAAAATCCGTTTTTTTTTCTTTGGAAAATGATCCCAAAAAACATATTTTGGGAATATAAATGAATACCAAAGCAACATATATCCATATTAATAAGCCCAAGGTAATCTTGTATGGGTATGCTTTCATTTAAAACTGATTACCTCTCCTTTTACAAAATTATTCGCGCCGATTTTGAGCTTAGTCCCATGTGTTTCTGAAAGGTTACGCCAAATTAATCACATGGGACTAAGCTCAAAATCGGCGTGAGTAATTTTGTAAAAGAAGAGGTTCAGTTGAAATGAAAGCATACCCGTACAAGATTACCTTGGGCTTATTAATATGGATATATGTTGCTTTGGTATTCATTTATATTCCCAAATTGTGTTTTTTGGGGATCATTTTCCAAAGGAAAAAAAAACGATTTTTTTTTTTTTTTTATTTTTTATAGCCGATCATCCGATCCCGATCATCGATCCGATTTCGAAGATCGATAAAATTTTGCCGATCCGATCAAACGATCCGATCATCAAGGTCAGTTACAGCACTAGATTAAAACAATATTCAATAAATAAGGTAGGAGAAAGAAAAAAAAATGAAATATCGCAATATTTTTAGCGGTGCCATAGAAATAATTTGTTGATGATATATAAAATTGTATAATATTTTTAAAATATGTGAAGATGAAATCAATAGAAAAGCAATTGGCAACAATAGTCAGATTTGACTGATTGCCACCATACCACTGAAAAGGCATCCCATCATTTTCCCCTACCAAGTACATGGAACCACCCTGGAAGTGGTGTCTTCTGCCAAGTATCTTGGTCTTCATGTTGATAGTCACCTAAACTTCAACCAACATGTCGACGTCATCACAAAGAAAGCTAACTCTACCAGAGCTTTTCTCCAGCGCAACTTCAGCAACTCCAACCGGAAGATCAAAGAGGCGACCTACAAGACATACGTGAGACCAATAACGGAGTATGCAGCCTCCGTATGGGACCCCCACACACAAAGAAACATAAGAAAAGTAGAGCAGGTGCAACGGAACAGCGCCAGGTTCGTCACGAGCACCTTCGACCGCAGAGCAAGTGTCACAGACCTTATGAACAGGCTCAAATGGCAATCCTTACAGAACAGGAGGCTACAGCCTACAGGGCCGACTAGCGATGCTCTACAAGATTCGATTTGGGCTAGTACTAGTAGACGTACCCTGGAATGACCACCTTACCACACTAACAACAAGCACCAGAGGACATGGGAGTAGATTTTTCACTCCACAATGCAGCTCTCAAGTGTGCTCTTCATCCTTCTTCCCTCGCACTATCAAGGACTGGAACGCGTTAAAAATTGACCCAGCAGCCTTCCCTTCACTCGATGCATTCAGAGCAGCAGCAGTGAGGGCCGCCTGCATCTAAACGCCCCCCCCCCCCCCCACGTTGTTTGTGTTTTATTGTGCTGTCGCGTCTGTTTTTATTTTTGTTTTGTTTATTTTGTTTGCGTTCACTGTACTATACTGTATGTGCACCACACGCAGTGCGTAATCTTCAGTCATGAAGTCTGCACTACCAAGGAAGAAGAAGAAGAAGAAACTAAACAACAACTAACCTAACCAGGCTCTGTGCGTAGCACAGAGCCTGGCATATTGAAGTGTGTGTTAGGTGTATCGCTCGTAACAATTATTGGTAAAAATAGTATATAAGATACTATACAATTTATATCTGGTTTTATACTTACGACGGATGTTATCCATGGACATCAATGGTCCACTGTCTTGATACATGAGGCTCCATTCGGTGTATTTATTCACAAAATTAGGTTTTTATCGTCCAGATTGTGGTAAGAAGCAAAAATTCCAAAATGGTATCCGAATTTGTGTCCACAGTGCGCATGCGTGAGGTCGCAGGTCAAACTGGCGTACGAGCCATATAAGCCAGGCCACTGTACTCAATGTTAACCTAACCGCCTGGCATATACATCGCTCGAAATCTTGCAGGAACATGTTTGTAGATGGGCGATGAGGTGTTTTATCCTCTTTAAGCAGATTTTTTTTAAATTTTGTTTACTTGTACTGCACCCTAAAATACCTATGTACGACGGCGCTACACAAAATTGCTATAAAAAGAATGATAACTTACCTCAAATTGATTATTTATGTCGATCGTCCTTGTTAGAATCCGGCTTTTTTTTTCGATCCGTCGGCATCGCACAGCGGGATTCTAACAAGGACAATCGACATAAATAATCAATTTGAGGTAGGTTATCATTGTTTTCATAGTAATTTTGTGTAGCGCCGTCGTACATAGGTATTTTAGGGTGCAGTACAAGTAAACAAAATTTTAAAAAAATCTGCTTAAAGTAGGTACCCTCATGAACGCTGATGGCGCTGTTGCGAATCGGCGCTTTTGAGGTGATTACGTTTTTGGCTCCAATGCGTGCTATCGCGTGCGCGCGATTCGCTGTGCGAGTCTTGCAGTGCCATGTAGAGGGGCGGATGGATCTTCAAAAATGTATCATGTGAATAGTCTTCAGCCATAGACCTACGTGTTACGGTCTTCTGTGCAATATTTGCAATCCATCGATACCAAATTCACCTGTCGAACGAGCGGAAAATGCGACAAAATTCGTTCTGAAAGTCAGAAGTAAGTATGATTTTCATAGTTTTTGAAGTGATTTTCTTCCCCATTTCCGAAAAAATAAAAAGTTCGCACATAGGAGGCATAGAAAATGTGACATTTTATGCAAGTTCAGGTCTTTCTCGAATAAGTTGTACTCACATTTTCGTCGCCTTCCGAAGCAAAATAAAATTATGCGAACGTGAAGATAGGTCTTACCGGGGAGTTTCCCACCAGATTTCAACCAAATGTGGCCAATATCGTGATCGCTGTATCGGCGCATCGCTCGCACTCGCCGGGGACTTCCCCGCGGGTGCAGTTGTTTGGATAGTCCCATATTAATTGTCTCGTGTTGGAATGGAATTAATATTGTTTCAAAAGGGAAAATAACCATAATTCATGAACTCAATTAATACATTTGCAACATTAGATAAAATGGGGCTCATACTCGATAGATTATGAATCATGATCTAGACCATTTGATTTTGATACTGATTTGTACATTTTTAGAATGCAATTAAATGTACACATGCAATCATCAATGACAGTTGACACAGGTTGAATTTCGAAATATTTTGAACTTTTGTTGACAAGTATAAAAGTTTAATTAAATATCTTTATTCGTGCAATTTTAAATTGTGCAGAATTACTAAATGAACAGACCATTGCATAATTATGTTTCTAAAATAAATCTATGTCAATAATGTCGTCCCTTATTCATCACCGATAACATGGACCATGGTATTTTTTTATTGGTAATGTTTATTTTTTTAATTGTTCTAATTTCAGATCTTCAGAAGAAATTCTTGCAGAGCGAGTTGCCAACCTCTCCATCGACCATCCAACCAGTACCAACATCAAGGCAGTTCATAATTCTGGCGTGGGATTGCCTTTGCTCAAGCTCTACAATCAAGAAAGAACAAACTTGTGCTGTTCTGTAACCACATACTAAGAAAGAATGATGAGAAAATGCACTATTGTTTTTTGTTATGTGTTACGACTGTGAATGTGACATGTGTGTGCAGTACCAAATTGATAATTGTTTGAGTAGTGGTCTGTGTTGTCTTGTTTGTTTTTTGTAAAAAAAATTCAAGGCAGATTTATTCTGCATTTATTAACAAAATCAAAATGAAATATACAAAGAATATTCCATACAAAGAAAACAATGAAATTAAATACATGTAGTTATAATTGTACGATCATAATATAAATTAATATGACAATGATTTATTCATATTAATTACTAAAATAAATGAATGCAGTACTACCAGTAGACCAACCACTATTTAGCAGGGAGTTTGAGTGGATGGTGGGGGTGGGGGGGGGGGGGGGGGGGGGGGGGGGGGGGGGTGGGGTAGGGAAGCTACATGGTTCCAAAAAGGTGTACAATAATTATTCACAAATATTTATTATTATTGGGGCACATCCCCCCCGCCCGCCTACACAAATGAATATGATGTATACATGTACTGTAAACAAAATCACAATAATTGTTGACGTTTATATGAATAATATTGTTTTAATTTAATGTTTAGCACGTGCAATTAATCACAAATTAATCAATTAATCTAAATAAATCACCATGAATAAATAAATAATTAAGGACGAAAAGTCCTGGTTTTATGAAATGAAGAAATCGTCCGTGGGATGATACTCATTTGCATAAGTAACTGGAGCCATCTGGTACTTGTCCTATAATCCTAGAGAGGGATAAAATATAACGACCAAGAATATTTGTGAAAAATCTTAACACAAAAATAATTATTTATGATTGGAATATTTATCCTGAAATAATTCATAACACAACAAATCATAAGAATAATATAAAGGGTCTTTCATTTGAATTCAAACATCCATTATAGCTGTTGTGAATGTCAAATTTATATAACAATGTTATGATCCTAGAATCGGTTGTAAACTTGTATACCATCAAATTACTAAATATAATAATATATTTGTGGGAAATATGCAAGCAAGAAAACGATGTAAACAATAGTTTACAAGTGCCACCGTAGTCAAATTTCACATGAGTTACGCCGGAACTACTTAGCAGCCAAAAGCAGCTGACTCAGTTGTAAGTGTTGCCCATATGTCTACCAAATGCTTCGCCGACGATTGGGCGGAAAATCTCTCGACTGGCGCACTGCGGTCCGGTAGCGCTAGCAGCCGACAACCACATCCGGGTATGCGGAGCGCGCACGCAAACAAATTACGGACACACAAATCAACCGGCGCCACGCATTGCGATATATCGCTGCATCGTCAACATGCGATCGCACTGCCATCGGCTCTCCGCAATGCACGTATTTTTTTGCAACAAGATAGCCTCCGTTTTGCCCATAATTTTCGACTTTCTATGATATATTTGGTAATTTGACGGTATAAAACTGATTCTAGGATCATACAGCTATATAAATTTGATATTCACGACAGTTATAATGGATGTTTGATTTTTCAATGAAAGACCCTACTTAAAGAGGATAAAAGCACCTCATCGCCCATCTACAAACATGTTCCTGCAAGATTTCGAGCGATGTATATGCCAGGCGGTTAGGTTAACATTGAGTACAGTGGCCTGGCTTATATGTATTAGTCAACCGATCGCCACTTACGCGCGGAACCGGAATAAAACCTCGCCTATATATCCCAGCATGCATTGCCGATGACTTTGGAGGCGACAGGACAATTTCGAATATTTGTGCGAAGCCGTTTGGATTAATCATCAATTTGAGGTAAGTTATTATTCTTTCATATAATTTCTATGTAGCGCGCAGATAAAACGCACTTTTGTTCTCTAGAAAAGGTTAACCAAATACAAAAAAATTATAATTAAAGGTGATAAAAACACCTCATCGCAAAAACGCTACACCATTTCGATCGTCAGTAATTCACAGCTCTGTGCTACGCACAGAGCTGATCATAGTTAAACAACAACAAGCTTGAAAACATGACACAATTAATAGTATATGGGGCACATGTAAAACGTAAGGACACAAGTGAATAAATTACACAAATATTGCTTTTTCTCAGACCTAATACATTACTCACCAATAAAAGGCTCTTCTGTGGTAATCAAACTTCCTTTTCATTCCGTCAAATAAAACTCAAGCTGCCATAATATAGCGTTTTGACTTTGAGTCCTCGAAAATGACAGATATAAGTACACGCAAGTGAATGGAGCACTTTTGTTTTTGACTTGGGTGGACTTCGATGATGGGCCAGGGGCACTGCATGTTGTAACTCAGGTGAGCGCTACCGCGGAGCGGTAGCGCTCAGGGTCGGGCTCATAGTGCCCCCGATTTTTTGCGGTAATGTGCACAATAAGTGTGCTTAAAATTATAGATATGATACGGTACTTACCACCGTGTAGATGATACATATGTTATGCAACTATGGGGTGGATCAGAATGATGATTTTTTCGCTCCATTCCGCATCAAAATGAGTGAGTTATGCACCTCCTCGACTTCTATCTGTGTTGTATCGCGACTTAGGAACGAGCGATGATCAGGCGAACGCGCGGGTACGGTCTCCATATCATTCATGTACCGCGCCCGCCGAATAGATGGCAGATCTGGACTCGCGCGTTTAGTGGTCGTACGGTAATCGATCGTTCAGAAGTCGCGGATACAACACAGATAGAAGTCGATGATGTGCATAAATCACTCATTTTGATGCGGAATGGCGCGAAAAATCATCATTCTGATCCACCCCATAGTTGCATAACATATGTATCATCTACACGGTGGTAAGTACCGTATCATATCTATAATTTTAAGCACACTTATTGTGCATATTACCGCAAAAAATCGGGGGCACTATGAGCCCGACCCTGAGCGCTACCGCCTCCGCGGTAGCGCTCACCTGAGTTATGCATGTTGTAGATAGACAGACCGGCAGCACAGAAATACAACATAATTCAATAGAGATATCATCAACGCGCCGTCTTTTTAAAAAACTTTTTTCAGGGGCTCATGCCTAACCACACTCACAAGAGATGAGAGTGAGACATTGCGAGGGAGCGACTTGACTGAGCGGGGGGGAGGGTGTGGGAGGGTGGTGTCCCCCTTTTACATTTTTGGACTAGAAATTGTGCAATCTGGTGCATACTATAGATAGGAAATTCGGGCTTAAAATTAACTGTATCTGGGAAAGTGTGTTATGATTTGATCGTCCAGAAATTTAAATATCTTTTCACGAAGAAAACAAATAATTGACACACTAATAAATATGCCACATTATGTATGACTCCAACAACAATAGCCTACAGCCAAGG
>JBAMJV010012400.1:0-20162 GCA_037951105.1 Echinarachnius parma | reverse complement strand
GAAGTGGAAGACCCCCTATTGTCCACAGAACTGCAGAGAACTGGGGGATTAAAAGCTACCTGTTCCACAGCTGCTCGCAAGGTTCATCTCAATAGATTTTCAGAACTCCGGAGAACCCCCAGAACCCTTTAGCACAATGGTCTTTTGTTCAGTATTGATTGGAGAGTTCTAGAGCATTCCACTTAACAATGGCAGTCCAAAACGATAGCAAGGTAAATCCCTCCTCCGTTATACGATAAGATAAGGAGAAAGAAATATGACTGTAGGTGTACATTTAATATGTACTTGTTTTGATTTTGAATTTTAAACAAACCTTTGCCTGGACTTAGAGGAGGGAAATTACTTGGGTAATGTTATTTTTATGCCTCCGCAACGAAGTAGCCGGAGGCATTATGTTTTCGGGTTGTCCGTCCGTCCATACGTACGTACGTCCGTCCGTCCGTACGTACGTCTGTACGTCCCGTTCTCGTGATCTCAAGAACTGATTGACGGATTTTCACCAATCTTGGGTCATGTATGTTTCTTGAGCCAATGATCTTGGGCCAATGATCTGATTAGATTTTGGGGTCATGAGGTCAAAGGTCAAAGGTCACAGAGCTCATATATGCAAAAATAGCTCGTGATCGCGTTATCTCAAGAAGGGATTGACAGATTCTGACCAAACTTGGTACATGTATGTATCTTGGGGGCCGATGATCTGATTAGATTTTGGGGTCATGAGGTCAAAGGTCACAGAGCTCATTATATATGCAAAAATAGCTCGTGATCGCGTTATCTCAAGAACGGATTGACGGATTCTGACCAAACTTGGGTCATGTATGTATCATGGGGGCCAATGATCTGATTAGATTTTGGGGTCATGAGGTCAAAGGTCACAGAGCTCATATATGCAAAAATAGCTCGTGATTGCGTTATCTCAAGGAGGGATTGACAGATTCTGACCAAACTTGGTACATGTATGTATCTTGGGGGGCAGATGATCTGATTAGATTTTGGGGTCATGAGGTCAAAGGTCAAAGGTCACAGAGCTCATTATATATGCAAAAATAGCTCGTGATCGCGTTATCTCAAGAACGGATTGACTGATTCTGACCAAACTTGGTACATGTATGTATCTTGGGGGGGCCAATGAGCTGATTAGATTTTGGGGCCATGAGGTCAAAGGTCAAAGGTCACAGAGCTCATTATATATGCAAAAATAGCTTGTGATCGCGTTATCTCAAGAAGGGATTGACAGATTCTGACCAAACTTGGTACATGTATGTTCCTTGGAGAGCCAATGAACTGATTAGATTTTGGGGTCATGAGGTCAAAGGTCACAGGGCTCATTAAATGTTAAAGTAGCTTGAGATTGGAAATCTCAAGAACTGAATATCAGATTTCAATCCAACTTGATACCTGAATGTATCTTAGGGAACAATTGTAGTCATTAGATTTTGGGTTCATGAGACAAAGGTCAAGGTCACTTATAGCTCATAATTGTGATACGTCAAGATCTAAAAGACAGAGTACCATCAAAATTTAGTGGACAGAATTAATTCTGTGTACATGTTGATTTGGGCGTGATATGAATAAATTGCGTAATGGCGGAGGCATCATTTTCGACTGCGCGCAGTCGAAGATCCATCTAGTTTCCTTTATTAAAAAAATGTTATTAAATGTACATGTTGTTAATTCAAAAGAAACTGTAGAAATGAAATCAAATTAAATCAAATTCAAAATGTGTTTGTTCTCACTAGGTAACCAATCAGGTGCAGGCGACGAGGCAGGGATTGCAGAGGGACAGATCCCGGGGCAAGAGTCGGCAGACGTGGTCTCAGAACTGCTGAAACAGGTTGCAGCACTCGCACAACAGCTCCAGGAAAAAGACAGGGGAACTAGAAAAAACGAGGTGAGTGACAAAAAAAAAGCCTTGCCATTTAACTATTTAAGACTGATCCAAAAAGCTCCTGCTGTGGCCTTTGGATGATCATGCACAATATACAAAAAGCAAACTCATTGTCATTTGATAGGAACTTCTCTATGCTTCATAATGAAAATAATTCTTATCGTGGACTTTATCTTCGGTTTATTCATAATGGATTTTATCTCAAGTTTTCACATTTTTTTATTCCAAGCAGAAGGGAGCTTTAACGATAGCGGATGCCAAAGCTGTCTTGGGGACCACGACCCATGAGCACGCTCCTCACGAAGATCACGCTAATTATAATTCGTCTGGTTTGGGAGATCTGGAGTCGGAACTCGTTCACCTAAGAGCGACGTTGGAAGAACACACGACAATCGCAGAGAATTACCGGCAGGAGAATGAGGACCTAACCCAGCAACTTCTTCAGGTAATTTAAAAGTTATCCATTTTTATTAACTTCATAAGGTTTTTCTGAATGCGATATTGGAGACTTGAGATCATATACCAATATCATTGTTTCAAGATTCTTCTGAATTAAATTTAGTTTCGTCGAAAAGGGGCACTGTTTATAGCCCGGTCACATATCAACGGATGTGCGCAAACGGATGTCAAACGGAGAGCTAAATTTTCCATCTGTTCTATACGTTTCTTGTCCGTTCCTTGTCCGGTGATGTACGTTTCATCACCGGATAATTTATTTCGCTAATTGTCTATTCGTTGGGCATACGTTTCCGATATCCGTTGATATCGGACCGGGCCATTACCTGGAAAACTTCTTTTAAAGGAATAGTGGAGTTCTGGTAAAGAGAGTACTGTTTTGGTCAAACTGATTTTAGTAACCAAAACCTGCACCATTACATTAAAAACTAATATAGTTCCACCATATAACTCCACCATGCTCTAAGGAATACAAAATTACAAATGACTAAGTAAAAGGCCTGTGATCATTCAAAAAGAGCCGTTAAAACTCAAGAGGGCGCTCTCTAAACATTCATCGGTTTCAACTATTATAAATTAAAATATTGTGCATGTGATGTTTTGTTGAAATAGTGATTAGATAGAGAAATAATCAACAACTATTTAAAAACCTCTTTTGTAAATATTTGAAAAGAGGAAGCATTTAAAAAAAAATGTTAACGGCTGGTTCAAATTATCTAATAATTGTGGGCCCCACATTTATTACACATGGTTATGTTTTTGGATATTTCAGCCATTTCTGAATCGATTTTGATCAAATAAGAGATTATTCTGTCATTAAATTGTATGCTCTTTCGAATTTGGCACTCAGTTTTTCATTATCTCACAAAAATATTTTGTGTAGAGCCCTCTATACCAAAACTCAACTATCCCTTTATATACACTACCTCATATCATTTCATTCTAGTTTCTTTTCCCTTCCCTCAACCTTTTTTTTCTGGCCAGCAAAATATGAAGAATAATAATTTTCTTGCACAACAGGGCCACAAAGATAAAGTTAATTTTGAGCATTACATAATGTATGAAGGTCAATGGTGACACCGTTTACTTGACTGTTCATGTCTCCTCTAGATTTAAATAATGACCCTCCATCGCTGGATCGTTGTGATGAGTGTGTTGTTGACAAGAGCCAGTGTTTACTATAATATTAATGTAAAGCACAAATAAGATTTCATCCAGTAATAATTGATAATAACTTCCTTTCTTAAATACAGCAAAGCGACGACAGTGCCCTCATACACGAGAAAGCGACCATGGCATCAAAGATAGTGGAGCTCGAAGCGCGGCTCATGCGGGATGACGTCGATGCGGTAAAGCTGAAAGAAGCGAATAAAGAGCTGACAGCGACAAACGAATCGTTATCATCCCAGCTTCATGAAGCCTCGGCGAAAGCGGCCAACCCGGAAATTGCAATAGCTCTTCAGAGAGTACAGGTGGGTGGTCTTGATGTTGCAGCTACTTATTTTGATTTGCATATAATGATTAATTTGTCTGTCTTTTAGTATGTGGTGTGTTTCATTTGCCGCAAGAAAATGATGAAATAGTAAAGACAGGGTTGACTGTATTAAGCTCTGTTTGTGTGTTTTTTTTTTTCTTTTTCACATTGGTTGCCAAATTTTATGTTTTCTTTCTGTTATTTGCAGCAAGAAAGGATGAGTTGAGTGAGACGGTGAAGAAGAGGATAGAAGGGTTGCTCAATTTGTCGTTTCTTTCTGTTATTTGCAGCAAGAAAAAGACGAGTTGAGTGAAACCTTGAAGACATGGTCGACTGTATTCTCAAACTTTTTTCTTCTTCTATTCTCAGCAAGAAAAGGATGAGTTGAGTGAAACGGTGAAGAGGATAGAAGGGTTGCTCAGTTTTGTGTTTCGTGTTGAGTGAAACCTTGAAGACATGGTCGACTGTATTCTCAAACTTTTTTCTTTCTTCTATTCTCAGCAAGAAAAGGATTAGCTGAGTGAGACGGTGAAGAGGATAGAAGGGTTGCTCAATTTGTGTTTTCTTTCTGTTATTTGCAGCAAGAAAAGGACGAGTTGAGTGAAACTTGAAGAAATGATTGACTGTATTCTCAAACTCTTTTCTTTCTTCTATTCTCAGCAAGAAAAGATGCGCTGAGTGAGACGGTGAAGAGGATAGAAGGGGAGAAGGAGCAGGTGCAGAAGGAGTTGGATGACCTCCTCGTACTCCTCACGGAAACAGACGAGAAAAAGGAAATTTACAAGGAGAGGTTGAAAGCTCTCAACCAAGATGTGAGTAGTGTTTGCTTCTTTACTTATTCATTCATTTATTTACACATTTATCAACCTTGTTTTTTTTTTTTTTGGGGGGGGGGGGTGGGGCACAGACATAGGGTTACCCTCAGATGATTAATGGGGGTTATGGAAATATGACCTCCTCATACTCCTCACGGGAACAGACGAGAAAAAGGGCATTTACAAGAGAGGTTGAAAGCACTCAACCAGGATGTAAGTTTGAACACCCCAAAACAGTCATTTTTCGTCCAAGGGGTTAGGGTAAAGTACAGGCAGGTGTACAAGCAGGGAAGATTTTTGAATACCGCTTTACAGAAATAGACAAGGAAAATAATGGTTATCAAGAGAGATTTATATCTCGGAAAGTCTGGAATGGATTAATAATGATAATATGTTCAGTTTCTATAGCGCCTTGAAATCATCTTTACAATAAAATTCAAAAATGGTTTCTCTTTATTTCTTTTCAGGTCTCTGACAACGAGTTGGAAGGGGAGACGGAGGAGGAGGAAGATGAGGAAGATGATGATGAGGATGATGATGAAGAAGATGGAGAGGCATGAGAATAAGGGGAAATAGATTATTAATATTATTATTATTATATTAGGATTAATTTAATTGTCTGTAAATTGATAAATTACTCTTTACAATTGTAAAGTTATGTGGCAATTACCCTACCATGTTCTAATTGATAACAGTAAAACCTGTATAGAGCAACCACCTGGGGAAACATGAAAAGCTGCCACTGTAGACAGGTTCCATAACGCTGTATTCCTCTGCTGGTGATCTCTTTGGTGGCCACTATAGACAGGTTCCATGATACAGGTAAACATGTGTATTGATTACCTGGGGAAACAAGAAAAGTGCGGTCACTGTAGACAGGTGATCTCTATAGAAGGGTTCTATAACATTGTTTACCTCTGCAGAGGATTACTTTTGGTGGTCACTTCTGGCAGGTTGGCTGCTATAGACAGGTGGCTGCTAAGACAGGTTTGACTGTATACCTGAAATACTAGTAGTACTTAATACAGTGGAACCTAATTATATAGAGCTCTGATGAAGCAAAATCCTCTTACAACAAGATGATTTACCTGGTACTTAGCATTTTATATTAAATAGTTTGTTTTGACTCTAATATTACAAGATATCAGAAAAAATGTTCCAATATGGTTCCACTGTATAAACAGCTTCTATGTGATGTAGATAGGTATTAGCTGTGTGGGTCACGTGGGACAAAGCAAGCCATTACATTGAAGTGCACAGTTTCAACTCCCCAGGGAGCATATATATACAGTAAATGAGAAGCCATTATAAAGACACATCAGGCCAATATGCAGTTACCGCCTCACCCTACCAGGTACCCATTACTCCTTGGTTTGGAGTGGCAAATGTGGATAAAGTGCACTGCCATAGAAAACATGTGCCGGGCAGGGATTTGAACCCACATCCTTCACATCGAGAGACCAAGACCCGTTACCACGATACTCCCTCAAATACTGCATGGAGAGAGAGGTACCTGCTGATGCGGTTAATAATTTAAAGTTTGCAGGTAGATCATCAAAATAATGTTGTAAATTTCTGACCATGGAATATTTTTGTAATTTTCCAATCCATGTTACACCATTTTCCGGAATCATACTTTATTGAATTCTGTGAGTGTAGTGTATATATAAGGCAGTGATGCCCACTCAAAAGACTAACTAACTTATCCAGCACTTCTAATGTGCCATTTATCTAGTTAAACCATTCCGAGGCGCAGGATTCTCTCCGGGGACAATACAAAATGTGAGGTATTGGTCCCCAAAGTTATTGACAAGCTAAGTTAAATTTTTTAAATGTCTGCAGTTTAGAGCAGAAGACATCTGCAGATGAAAAAGTACAAATGTTTAAAGGCAACTTGTTTCATATTATGGGTGCTGCGAATTAATTTTGTTTGTTGGTCTCTATAGGAAGTTATGGTTCTGGGACTAACCCTGGGCCCATATATGGGCCCATATATTTATAAAAACCTTGCTAGCTTAATTTCTTGCTACATGTAAGTCTATTTTTGATTATGTTGCTAAGAATTAAACACATGATCTTTTTGTTCTGGGTTAATTTAGCGGATACCTAGGGCTTACCCAGCTAACTTTAGTTGGAGAGTAGGAAAACTGTTTGTCGCTCACTAAACTATCGTTTTAAATACATTTAACATGGAACTAAGGGAAGGCGTCAAAATTATTTATAGCGGGAGGCAGCGGGATCCCGCATTGGCCCGCATGTGAACGATGTGCGCGACGCGCTCTCCTGAAATGCGTTGCAAGGGAACGCGTGCGAGAACAAAAAATGCATTTATAACGCGCACTAGCTGAGCGGAACGCCGCATCCTCCCGCTTTTAATGAATTTAGAGTGCGCTCAAAACCGTTCCAAGCGGGATCCTCAGTAGGACGGTGATAATTTTGATGCCTCCCGGTCCCTAAGCTAGCAGGGATTTATGAATTTGGGCCCTCACCCGTTTCTTACAGCCTGCCCATCCAAACAGAATTAGCATGAACCTAATATGTGCACTGGATGTTTACGGTTCAAGTACTGCCAAATCCTAATATTCTTTGCTAATTTGTCATGTTTGTTACTTTTTTTTTAGTCTTATCTTCTTTATTACATTTAGAACATTCTTTTTTTACCAGTCTTTCTCTTTCTTGTTCTTTGTAAATTACACAACCACTGCTAATGTACTGTATTTGTTTTTAAAAATAAAATGGAATTTTATTAGGCATATCTTTGGTTTATAATCCTCGAGGGTCTTATTATTAATATTTTCTTAATGAAAATGATAGCCATTTTTGAATGAATCTGAGTTGGCCATTATAGTTGTTTGAAGTTTATTTATTATTACTCTCATTTCAGTTCAGAAATAGACTTACTTTTTAATATTGTAATGTTTTTATCTAGGCTTATGGTGTTTTATTTATTTTCAAGAGGAAATATAATCCCAAGATTGCATGTGTTTGAATATGCGTTTCAGAATAGGTATTATGCCATTATAATATTATCTATAGAAGTTCATAGGATATGTTGCCAACCCGCACACAGTGTGTGCACAAATCTCCACTTCCCCCAAGTACCATAGTGGTAGGGTAACTCGGTCACGCAGATGAACTTAATCACCAACATTCAAATGTTCCACTAGCGTGCCTCGTACTGAGGAATGAATCGCTATGGAATCGGGCGGAAAAGATATTATCTTGCGGTCCCTATCTGTCGCAGCCTGTATGCTTGTGTAGGTGGCAGAGTTCACCCCCCTGTCCGAGTTCGTCTACCACTCCGGCATATGAATTGTATTTATTAGAAACATGCAGTGGTTTTTATTATTATTTTTTTGTTTTATCGATCTTCATTCTTAGGGAGGCATTTGTGCACCGTAGTATTTAAATTTCCTTTTTTTCTACACTGCACTAGTTTTTTGTTTTTTTTTCATTTTACTTATTCATTTTTTTTTTTTGGTAGCCATGGTTCAAATTACTTGATAAGTCTTTATTGTGATTTCAAAATTGAGTAATAACTAATTTTGCACATACAGTTATGAACATACCATACTCGTGTAAGGTAACTTACAAAAAAAAACATTTTTGTTCTTATTTCTCTTTTGATTATAAACATAGTGACCAATTTATATGTATGGACCATTTTTTTTGCCCAGAATTTTTTTCAACAGAATTTGCCATTTTACATATTGTTTTGTATTGTGTCATGTCATGTCAGAGTTCAATGTACAGTATAAAGCCTTTTAAATGAGAAAAATCAACTACTTTGCTACGATTGTTTTCATGCATGTGATACATGACTATATTATTCTATGAATGTATGTGAATGAAATATATTGAGATGATCATATTAAAAAGAGAGACATACTTTTCTGTGTACGTTTTTGTCTTGGACAGGGGAACCTCATAATAAAGGTAATTTTGCTGGTCCCAGCATGTTGTTTTTTTTAACCCTGATATAACAAGACACCTGTGCCCGCTGTAGAAACAAATTCAATTGATTGTAAAGTTGCAATTAATCGTAAATCAGATCATGTGACCAATTGGACAAAGTCTGCAATCAATGGACCGCTTCTGTAATGTATGCAAATAATATGCGTACGACGTCAGACTCCCCGTTGGCAAGCTTAACAATAGTAACTAGGTCCGGCAAGCTCCGGCAAACTTAGCTTGCCGGACCTAGTTACTATTGTTAAGCTTGCCAACGTACGTCATACGCATATTATTTGCATACATTACAGAAGCGGTCTATTGCATCCCTGATCTAACAAGGTCATATTCATGGTCCCAATGATCTCGTTATACAGAGGTTCCACTGTAGTTGTAATACCTCTTCAGTGATGTTGCACTGTTCTCCTACAAGGCCCTTTATCTTACAGAGGAGCCAAACACTAGTATTTTCCGCTTACTGATAAGTGCATAATTTCTGTCACTTCCACGCCCCGTTGCAGAAAGAGATACAATCAATTGCAAGTCAGAATTGTAAATCAACCCATCAGATTAGAGCATTTAGAACACATGATCTGACTTACAATTAATTGTAACTTACAATCAATTGTATCTCTTTCTGCAACGGGTCCCTAGTTGTATATTTCCTCTTGGGTATCACTAATAAAGGAAATAATTAATGCGTTTTTAAACCACTATCAACTGTTATGACTGAACACTGGAGACTGCCATGTTTTTCTACTGTACCATATAAAAAACATTATAACCTTGTTAATCGGAACACTCACTCACAATCTATCAAACCAGTACTTCTTAATGTGCACATTTTCCAGTCCCTAGGGGGCATTCCAGTCTAACCACTACACCACAACTTCTACAAGATACACCTTTGTTTTAAAAGATTATCATTATCTAACTAAAAATATTTCAATACTCTTGATGTTATCACTTTAACCATTTTAACCATTAGATTAAAGTCAATTATGAATAGATGACTTAAGAAACGAACAATAAAAGACATAAGGAGAACTTTTGAAATTTATCACATCTTCAATTTATCTCGAAAATATGCAACACATAATTTTTGTCTTCAAATCTCTTTGAGTAACGTAATAATAACAACTATTTACACTACAACTCATTGCATTTCAAAAATGCAGAGTTATTTAATAAATGTGAGAACGATTTCTTCTCTTGACAAATAAGGTCTGTCACACTCTTGAAGTTGCCTGTGCAATTGTAATTGCCCACACTATGACAGTTTATCTATACACTAAACAATTATTTCAGATAATTTCAAATATCTATAGATTAAAGGTGGTTTGAAGCACTTAATTGATCAATTAAGTACTCTGATGATGTTATCACTTTCAATAACCATTACATTAAAGTCAATTATGAACAATAAAAGACATAAGGGAGAACTTTTGAAATTTATCACATCTTCATTTTATCTCGAAAATATGCAACACATAATTTTTGTCTTCAAATCTCTTTGAGTAATGTAATAATAACAACTATACACAACTCATTGCATTTCAAAAATGCTGAGTTATTTAATAAATGTGAGAATGCCTTCTTCTCTTGACAAATGAAGTCGTTTGTACTCTTGAAGTTGCCTTTGCAATTGTAATTGCCAACATTATGACAGTTTATCTATACACTAAATAATTTCAGATAATTTCAAATATAGATTAAAGGTGATGTGGCGCACTTCATTAAAGTGATCCATGAACTTTGTAAGATTTTCCCCAAAGTGATACTTCAGACTTCCGTCATATACCTAAACGATACACTAAACAATAATTTCAGATAATTTCAAATATAGATTAAAGGTGATGTGGCGCAAAATGATCCATGAACTTTGTGAGATTTTTCCCAAAGTGATACTTGAGACTTCAGTCATAAACCAATATCATTGCAAGATTCTTCTAAATGATGCGTGATATTTTTGTAGGAAAAGTACAATGTTTACCTAGTAAAAAAAGTGAACATTGATGTTGTATCTTTTCTAGATCGTTTGCGCAAAGTACCCAAATTTGGATACTATGGACGGTCAAAGTATCTGAAATCGGATACTTTTACTACAATCGAAAAGTGTCCATGAACGCTTTTCAATTCAATCTAAAATATCTCCTTAATTTAACAAATCGAAACCCATTTAATTCGTCTGTTACCATAAGCCCAAAACAAGATACATAAGAAGTTTGAAGCTCCAAATAATTTTGGTTGAATTTGACAGTTAATGGATCACTTTAAGCACATAATAATTGACTATGAGGGTGATGACCACCAGTACAAAGTAGCAGTGCCAAGGTGATCTGCCAGGATACGGTTATGCCGAGGCGGAGCCCAGACATAATACAGTGGAGCCCCTTTATAACGAGCTCTGTAATACAACGAGGTACCTGATATAGCAAGGTAATTTCAAAGGTCCAAGTTCTATGATTTTTTTTTTTTTTTAAGCCCTGATTCAACAATAATATATCTGATATTATAACGAGGAAAATTCAATGGACCGAACATACTCGTTATAACAAGGTTTCACTGTAGTAACCTCACAGATCACCGACTGCTTAGCTAGAACATTGTTATGAGGGATATAATCAGTGGAAAAAAATACACAGGGGCTCTGGGCAAGTTAGCCCCTGAAACGCCAAAAAGAGCTCCTGAAAATCAAATAAGAGCCCTGATAAATTTGCATCTAGAGTTCAATGCAAAAGCAATTTTAGGGTGCCATTTTCATCCAGACAAGCTTTCAAGGTAGCTACCTAAAAAATACATAATTTCTTCCCTGGATATAATAGAATTCAACTGATGAATATGACTCAAAGTCAGAAAATATGCACATTTGAGCCAATTAGATTTGCGCATTGTCAGACTTGCGTTTAGTTCCAGATATGTGAAACCCCCCTGGCCCACTGGCTCAGGACACCATCATTTCATAATTATATACACCATAATTATATGTGTTGGTACAATTTGTGATATCAAATAGATACCCAACATTTTGCAAAGAGTTGTGTAATTCATAAACAAAGCAATTAATTTCCACCACTTACGGAACCACTACTATTTCCTGGTTCCGTACGGGCCAAACATTTACGAGTGCGCCAATGATATTCACGCGTACGTTTGGAGACAATAGAATCCCGGGCGATTTGTTCGCTCTGGACAAAGTAGTCTCGTACATGCAGACACATGAATGCATGCTTTAGAATGGTGATGCGTTTTCCAATTATATATTTTTTGTCTGGAAACATATTTTTGTGAACTTGTTGATGGAATGGAATACTAAAGATGTTACCTTTCATTTATAAGAATATTATTTTGGGTGGTGGTACCCTTTAAGTATGCCTTTTCCACCTGCCTATAAAGACCATCAACACTGACCCCGAGGGAGTGGTTCGTACTGAAATCAATCCATCTATAAAACGTTACATAGTACACCAAAAACATAATTCATTCAATTGATTGGCACTGTGAGACAAGTTTCTATAAAGTGTAACAGTCAACAATAAACAGAATTCATTCAACTGATTTTACACTGTGAAACATAAAGCTTCTATAAAATATAACATTCAACGAAGAACAGAATTCATACAAATAAGTAGCATTGTGAAACATAAATTTACATATTGGTACGGTTGAAGACCAGACCAGTGCATAGTTGACGGTGCTATTAAATAGTTGCACACCCTTGGTAAAATATATATTTTCTATCAATGAACAATACTGGGGGTGTTTCAAAAAGATCCCAAGTTGAACTTAACTCTAAGTTGGACGTAACTATTATAGAAAGCCCTTGGAATAAAATATATTCAAAAGCCCATAACAAGAATTTTAAACTTTTCATAAATGTTGCATCAAGATCATGAAATCTCCTTGATAATAGAAAATATTAATGAATTGAATCAACATTTTATGCCTTTGAAAAAGGACTTTTACAACAATTTTCCACAGAAACTAGTGGCTGTCCATACTGTGCAAGTCCAACTTAGAACCTTTGTGAAACACCCCCCTGGTGGGAACACAGAAGTGGTCCATAAGGAAGTCATGTTATACCAAAATCCAACATCATTGAATCATTTGAAAGGATTGAGAGACAATAAGTGTATTTTCCTCCTGGGATTCGATTTGTGTGCACTTAGTGCAAAACAACACAACAATGTAACTTGTGCATCAGAATACTTCACTGATATTAACGCATGTGACACTAATACATGTATGTGACAATATTATGTAATAGGAAAGGAACTAATGTTTTTTTTCTTTTCAAAGCGGACATTCTTGTTCAGGTCCTAAAAGGGGGAAAACTAATCATGTATAGTACATTACATTTTTATTTTGGGGGCTCCTTTTCGGGGGCTACTTTTCCAACTTTCGGGGGCTACTTTGATCATATCGGGGGCTACAAATTTCAGGGGCTACTATTAAGCTCTAATGCTGTAAGTGATCACCTGATCGGCATTCGATCACGATCCAATACAAACAATTTTGGGGGCTCTTTTGGGCATTTCGGGGGCGAATCCGCCCGCCGCCCCCGTGTATTATTTTCCCTGTTACATAACATGTAATCACAATAAGTGCTTTATCAAGGGCTCAACACTACCACTGGCCTTTTTGCCTGGGGCAAGTCAAAATTGAAGCTGGGCAAGTAAAATTTCATAAATGGCCTAGTTTGGTTGCCCGATCCGGCTACTAAATGATTGGTCAACTACGAGAGAATAATGTGATTCCTTATAATGTAAATCTCATAGTATTATAGAAGTAAGCAGGCGAGTTAAATTAAAAATCGGGCTAGTAAAATTGTTAAAGTTATGATTTTACTTCAGTCGAGAGAAAAGTTGGTGTGGAGGCTTGCTTTATCCTAGACAACTGAAATTATTTATACACACAAGTGAGACTGGCTTAAAGGGATCTAGTAACTTTATTGACATGTGCAAAAAGTGATGAATGGTTGATTCAATGTATATTGCTGTTATCTGATATGTCCACTGGGTATTGTGTGAAAATTTCAAGTTAAATGGACGTTATATGGCCGAGTAATGAGCAAAAATGCAAGTGATTTTCACCAACTCATTGCACTGACTTTGTACACGGTTTTGACGATCCAGTGGATAGTTTAACATCTGAACACTTCAATCGTAAATATCTGTTTAACGAAAAGGAAATTCGAAAAACCGAAACCTGTCCCATGCTTTTCTTGTTAATATGAATACAACAAGGTATGAGGGAACCACTAGAATTCCAATTGGATTTTGAGGATTTGTAAAATGTTACTAGATCCCTTTAAAGGTAAATGATGTGGTCATGAGTTATCATGAATGAACAAGGATGAACAAATAAAACAAAATAAAACCAACTAATACCATACATTATACCTGCTATGGGATCTACTAAGAGAAGCTTATAACAGAAAAAACAAATGATAAAAGAAAGAAAAAGGAAATCAAAACATGTGCATTACATACAAAGAACAAAGTATGAGATTATCAGGCATGCATATGTGGCAAAAATAAAGTTTGATGGTCAATACAGGTACTGTCAAGATATATCTGGCAGTCTAATCCACATCGTAGCACTACATACAAACCCTTTATTTCAGTTGAAATCCTTTGAAGACACAAGATTCACATCTACAATGTAATTAGTCATACTAGGGTATGACAATTTTTTCAAACGAGTCCTATACACACAATTTCCTGGACACATACGTGTAATATATTCTATTAAAAGTATGATAAAGCTGCATGACCCGACATATGGTATGGACCGTATGGTCAAGTGAATTGTTAAGCATGAAACACTTCTCACAATGCTGATCATGGTTTAAACAAGAAAGAAATGCAGCCATAGTAATATTTCCCACATTTTTGCCTAAAACTAACAGACAAATGATATTGAATTTGGCTACAAATGGTGAATAACTAAAAGGCTAAAACCCACAACTGAGCTGTCTAGATAATATATTTTTTTAAACCTAGCATTACTAGAAATGTGCACGTCATAAATGTCATTATGTGGCCTCAACAAAAGCATCAAGATTGAAATTTGTAAAATGTTTTACATCTCTGGTTAAAGCAAAAAAGTTCCATTTTATGAACAAAAGAATGGCTTATATAAATGTCATCATCATTGTCATCATCTCTTCCCTCCAAACATTTTCTTTTCTTCCTCTATTTCTCTTTGCCTCTCCATGATAGCAGCATTTTTAGCTTGTATTTTTCTTATTCTTTCTTCCAGTTCTTCATCCTTTGAAACACCCTTAGATGAGACCTTTGATTCGACCTTTGAAATGACCTTTGACATCCCCCTGTCAACATCTGCCTCTTCCTTGGAAACAGCTTTCCGTTTGGACGACCAGATGTCCTTAATTTTAGACTTCCTTTCCTTCTTTCTAGATTTAATTTCGTCCCTGTCCTTAATTTCGTCCCTATCCTTAAAATCGTGTTCAGAAATGTTGGCACTTCTTTTGGAAGATGTCACAATAGTTCTAGTAGTGTTTAGTTGAAAATCATCTTTACTCAAGGTTTCCTCACCATCATCATCTTCCATGTTGGTCTCAACTGTTCGCGCTCTAGATGACCAGACGTGCCTGTTCTTAGACCGTCGCTCAGTCTTCCGCACAATCTCCTCACCGATGTCATCATCGTTCTGGTCATCTCGAGATGTGACCCTGCGTTCTTTTGGTTTAATGTCATACTCTGGGGAGCTTTCATGGGACGGACTCGCCGCAAGGTGATCAACCTCCTTCTGGGCACTAGGTCGTCGTTCGCTCAGCCGGCTCAGGAGCGATTTGCTCAGCTGCTTTCTCTTTGGAGGTTCCGCTACAGTGAACATGTCATCATTCGGGAGGTCGGCGTCCAGCCCATCCTCGACATTGTCAGGGCTTGGGTGTCTTCGCTTTACCTTCAGCTTCAGACGTTTCTTTGAGCGGTCCGAGTTTGAATCGTCCATCTCGATTTTGCGCCGTTTGCCAGAGGCAGAATCATTTATCTGAATTTTTCGTCTCTTGGTCGAAGTGGAATCGCTCATCTCAATGCTGCGTTTTTTTGCCATGTCCCCATCAGGACCTACCCTTGGACTGTCCGGAGCCGGAGGCAGGAAATCCTCTGCTTGATCCAGGGAACGCGAATCCTCTTCCGTTAGAAGTTCTTGGCTGACTTTCTTGACCGGACCGAGCCTAGACTTGATGGAGCCTCTCGCCTTGTCTGGAGACGGAGCACTGCCAAGTCTGTCCAGAACTGACCGCTTCTTTTGGACGGCATCTTCTGCAGAATAAACACAAACATAAGTACAATGTACAATATGGATTTAACAAAAAATATCAAACTCATATGTTGGCAACAAAAAAATATACCATACAAATGTAGGACTATGACCTGATACTCAAATTAAATAAATGTCAAATTTACAAAGAACTGTTCGATTGCAAATTGGACACAGTCATGTTTGTGCATCATATATCTACAGATAGTTCTATGTACCTATGATGTAACAAGAAATCAAGAATACATGTTTTAGATTTTTCCTGATGAAGATACAGTCATCTTGAAGAAACCTAGTGCACTTGTCTTAAATTATCTCTATTGTATACAGGCGATGGAACATTACAATTTTACTGAATGTTAATCCAGAAGTGCTGCTCATGTTAACTCAGAATTTGTATAGATATATATATTTGCAGCTACACATGTTTAAAATATAAAGATTTAAATAATTAATTGACCTGATCATACCTTCTGAAAGTTTCACTTGTCGATTTTCTCTGCCAGCAGCCTCGTCTCCTGATCTCGTTTCTCCATCATTCTGCTCCTTTGCTCTAGCTCCTATCCTCTCCTTGATGTCCCGTTTGCGTTTATGCTTCTTCTCTTTCGACTTCTTCTCCCTCTTTTCCTTTTTCTTCTTGTCCTTCTCTTGTTTGCCCGTTTCTTTTCTCCTTGCTTCTCCGTCTCCGACCCCATCCCTGATTACTCTACTCTCCTCTTGCAGATCATCATCCTCAGCATCCCTAGTTAACTTTCTTTTTGCTTCCCTATCAATATCTGCATCCATAGTTTCTTTCCGCCTCCTTTCTCTCCCATCCTCCTCTGTATCTCTTATATCTTTCTTCCTCCCTCCACCATCATCAGTCATCTTCACTGTCTCGGGTTTGCTTTCCCAAACCCTGAACCTCCGCCTCTCTGTGTCCTTTTTCTCCGGTTTCTCCACTTTGACAAAGCTCCGCAGAGCTTGTCCTGCTCCTTCATTTTCCGATTCAGAGCTCTCTGAGACAAAATCCTGAGCAGATGTTGCTTTTCTCCTAACAGGTCTCGAGTCATCTTGCCTCTCAGGAAATCTTTCTGGTCTTTCCAATCTTCCTTGTCTCTCCTGTCTTTCTGGTCTTTCCAGCCTTTCCGGTCTGTCTAATCTTTCTGGTCTTTCCAATCTTTCTGGTCTTTCCGGTCTTTCTGGTCTTTCCGATCTGTCCAATCTTTCTGGTCTTTCCAGTCTTTCTAGTCGTTCCGGTCTGTCCAATCTTCCTGCTCTTTGAAGTCTTTCTGGCCTTTCACCACTACCCTCTTCTTGTCTCCTGCGAAATCGTTGGTCAGCATCATTTCCAGAGTTCATTTTTGCATCTGCGGGTTGCCTTTGCGAATCACGATCCTGTGACAAATTGTCATCTGCGTTTACATCTCGTGGGTGTCTTGATGTTGCTCCTTCTCGGTCTGTTCTTGGTCCATCTCTACTGGAGCCTCGCTCCTGCCGATCTAGATGCCTGGGCAAATGGGGACGCCTGATGCGGTCATGTTCCCTGTCTGGCCTGCCGTCTTGCTGACGCCTTTCTCTGTCCCTTGGGTCTCGGTTCCATCTCTCCCTATTACGATCTCCTCTGTCAAACGGTCTCCGCCCAGGTAGCATGGGCTCGCCCCCAAGCGTGGGTAAGATCATAGAGGTGATTAGGCGTGACTGAGCTGGTGCTGCAGCAGCTGGTTTCGACTCACCAGCCGAAGCGTGCTTGAATCGAGAGTTCTCGTTTCCATGGTCAGACTCTGAATCACTCTCACTTTTGTTCTGTTCATCTTCCTCATCTGAAGATGATGACGATGAGGACTCCACACTCGACAACGATATATCACTATCGCTTTGCACAGCTGGAGTATTATCTTTGGCATCTTCTGTTCCTTGCTTAAGATCAGCTGGTTTTTCTGTCACTTGTTTTGCTTTTCCGTCTTTATCATGTGGCACATTCTCACCATTTTCAGTCCTGTTTTCATTCAGCCTGACAGTTGTCCTGTCTTTAACATTCACATTATTTCCGGATGCAAACTTCCGCCTTCTTGCCTCCCGAGCGGCATCATCAACAGGGGCGTCTTTTGATCTGTCCTTTTTTTGATCGCCTCTCGATGAATGTCTGGGAGACATTCTTCTCTCCCTCCTTGATTCATACTCTCTGCGCCTTTCCGCTCGCTGCTTTTCGCGATCTACATCTTTCGTATACGGATTGTCTCTTCTTTCCCTCCTATGATCTCCATCCTTGTCCCTTCTGTTATCAATATCCTTTTCCCTTCTCCTCCTATCTCTATCATCACCCCTAATTCTCGTCCTCAAATCCTGTTGTCTATGTCGTTCTCGTTTTTCAGAATTCCTGTGAATGTCCTTTGGCTCATTTTTAGTGCTGATTCTGACATTATGTTCCGACTTCTTGTCATCTTTATTTACATTGGAATGTTGTTCAGCTGCTCTTTCGTTTGGAAGTCTCGAGGTTGTACTATTATCCTTTTTTGCATTATCACTTTCCCTTTTGTCCTGTTTCTCCTCTTGGTCACTTGCACTTGCTCGGCTAGATGCATCCTTCTTGCTTCCTGCATCAGATCCGGAAGCACTGTCGCTCTCCGCTTCACTGAAGGAGCGCGTTCTCCACGAACCAGTGTCATCGTCATTATCTTCCCCCGAAGAAATACTACCCAAACTTTTTGCCGAAGAGTCACTATCCGAATCGAGGAGCAGATCATCATCATCGTCGGAATCTGAACCCGAGCTCTCGAAGCGACTGAACTTGCTACTTTTCCCTTCCTGCACTTCCTCTTCTTCCTTTTCTACTGTCTGCCTTGGGCCTGCACCTCTCGGTAGTGGAGCAGAAGGCTTTGGTTGCGCGAGGTCTACAGGGATTATGGCGATGAGGTTGCCGCTTGCCCCGACCCCTCTCTGAGTGATGGTGGCAGTTTCGGGGAGGAGAGGTTGCTGGGTGGCAGTTTGAGATGGGTGGTGTGGTGATCCAATCAATGGGGTGGAGATCTGTGAAAGAAAAGATGATACATTCCATTGTTTTTTGTCTCCTTATTTCATTTTTAATGTTGAGAATGTTTACTAAATTCTAGATATTAATATAATAATATCTCAGTATTCTCAGAACTTGAAAGGATTCTTCCAAACACTTACTTTTATTTGTACAGCTTCCATTAATGCAAACTCACAAGACTTTCACAAGAAGTAGTGAAAGTGCTGCTTACTGCAATGTCACATGATTGGTTTGAAATTCAAAACTATGTTACAGTAGAACATCATTAAAACAAGGACTATGGGACCATGAAAAGGGCAGCGAAGAGGCTACACTGGGTAAACAAAACTAGTCATTATAATTATGATTATCTTTCCCTTCTCAAATGTGTAAATGCTGAGAATATGGCTAGGAGGCAGTAGGTGTCATTTTTAAAGTCTTTCTACACAAGAATTTTCACATTACATGTAAAAGAACATGTACATAGATCTGTTAACTGGGTGTGATTTGCCTTTTGTTCAATTCATTATATTGAAATTGAACAATCAGGAAGATACATGATGTATATATGCATGCAACCTAATGGCAATAATATTTCAATAATCACAGAGATTGGCCGATGGGATGAAATTTGATCTATCTTGGTAATCTTGGTCTATTTTCAGGGAGTCTCCTGTGAAATTAACGGGAGATAAGATTTGGCAGCTCTGTCTTACTGTCCAATCAGTAGCTTTAAAATTGGCCCACCCACACCTTTTCAAATATAAATGGGTTATAGCTAAATCATACCTGACTGGTTGAGCCAGTTTCCTTCTTGCTTTTGAGTGCAGCCAACCTCAGTGCTCGCAGATCCTCATCCTCATCAGAATCCTCCTCTTTAGCTTTGGGCGACTCTTGCCCTTTGTCTCCTGCCGCAGATTTCTATATATAGGAAAGGTCCAATGACATAATAACAAATATTAGAAACAGAATGCAATTCCATCCGGTGAAGTTTCCAAAGACCGTTATTTTATTTTTGTGGACTTAGCTAGCTAAAAGAAACACCTACGGGTATTTCACAAGGATTCTAGAAGTTGATGCTTGATTGTAACTCAAAATTATGAAAAGCCATTTGGGTCATTCCATGTCAAATCACCCAATGATTTCATCGCACCCCCTCCGAATTTGCTAATATTTGGTATGTATGATATTTCAACCTTTTAAAGCTCAAATATTTAATTTTTAGCCAAATCCGCCCAACGGTTTTGGCGCTATGGTCGATTCTTATGGGGAGTTTTGTAAGAAATGGGCGTTGGC
>JBAMJV010012399.1:0-19375 GCA_037951105.1 Echinarachnius parma | reverse complement strand
GCTTTCCAATGATACCAAATTTATAAATGGTAATAACCTAATAGAAAAGTTATTAATGCGCAAACCTCGATTGCGGAACTGTTTGTGCGGAGTATATATTGCTGTACACGCGCGACCAAAACAACGCGTAAAAGGGGTACTTTTTACCGATCATGGCGCGTCACGCGTATATAGCCGAGTGGATTTGGGTCCACTTCTTGTTTCATCTTGTTCCCAGTAATATAAGACCGAAAAATATATTCCGAGGGTTGGGTCCTCTGACTGAGACTGTCTTGTTTCATTATCATGCCCAGTCCAATCTAGATACAGACTGGAAATGCCACCGGCGGAAGGGAGGGGTGGGCAAATACCCCCTACCCGGCCCGCGAATTTGTTTTTCCCGAACCATACAGCTATGGCACTAACGCCATCAAGGATTACACTAAACCAAATTTACTTGGTCGACCCGTAATATGTGCCAAGATTATCTCCAAGCGTGGTCGGATTTACTTTATAAGGGAAAGTACGCTGGTTATTGGGGGAAGGGGGGGGGGGGGCGGTCATGCACTCTATGTATGTCTTTATTTTGTAAAAGAATTGCTATTTGATAACTATTGTGGTACATGACAGAATTCTTTGACAGTATTCGTTAGTACATTGTTTGCAGAATATTATGTTTACATCTACCTTAGATGAAGAATCAGCCACTTGTCTCTGGATCCGATCCGGTGCGTGCTCACCCCCCCCCCCCCCCCGACCCCCTCTCCCGAAAAAAACAAAAACAAGAAAAACAGTCTACTTGTTTTTAAGGTTGTTCCACTGAGAATGCCTCAGGCTGGGTTCACTGACCCAGTGTTGAAGCTTCGGGGGGGGGGGGGGGGTGCTTTGAGGGCGTTCCCCAACCCCTAATCATTAGACACTAAAAAATCATTGTTTGCAATCATCTAACATTCATCAAAATAATGTATGCCCCCAAATAATTCGCGCGCCCCCTCCCCAATCAGTCCGACCATGCTATTTAATATACGCCAAGACATTAGGCAATATAAAAACAAACTTTAGTCTGGAGGCAGTTAAAACATATATTATAAACATGGAGTTGTCTATGTGGAATTATTATACACGAACATTTTTGCTGCCGAGACCGAGATCCATCAATAATTTTCGAGGCCGAGACCGAGTTTTGTCCTCGGGTCCACATAACAACAATTATATAATGTACATTGTATCAACCACTCATCATTTTGCACACGTCAACAAAGTTACCAGATCCCTTTAAAGCAAAAACATTACTAAGCTATAACACTAACAATACAAACTGTATCGCCTTCCTGCAAAACAAAAATAGCGATTATTTTGATAAAGTAAGTGTTTTATGAATAATAATAATAATAATAATATTTATATAGCTCAGCTACTATAAATATTATACTCTACTGCGCTTAAATAATTATTTTAATTATTATTACCCATGGTCATCTGGTACATTTCAAACCAACACAATAATATTGCGTACTTTCTCAACTTCCCGGGGAGCATACTATAGCCGAGCTGCCACTGATGATGGCGCTACAGGCTAATTAACACCCGACCATGGTACCCATTTATACACCTGGGTAGAGAGCAGCAATTGTGGATTAATTGTCTTGCTGATTAAAGGACAAACGCAGTGGGCCTACACAGGGTTCGAACTCGGGATCTCACGATCGGAAAGCGCGCGCTCTACCAATCTTGCCACACCACGACCACGTGATACAGTTGATTGATCATAACTATACCTGCGCAAAAAATTTGAAGGCATTGTATGATAACCAAATAACCATAATATACATCATTAAGTCGCTCAATATTAAACGAACCTTGTTCTCCTCCACAAGGTTGGTCAGCATGACGATTACTGCCGTCTTCTGTTCGTAGACCATCTGCCAGAAGTCGTCCAGGGATGTCGTGTTAAGACCTTCAATTACAAATCAACCAAGTTTGAGAAAGAAAATTGAGGCTTAAATTTATGCAGTTACATTGTAACTGAAATAAACAGTGCTGAACATTTTGCTCAAACTCCGCTAAGCGTGCATTAGCGAATACGTATAGAACATGGTCGGGTGGTGAGTAATACTAATAACACGTGAAAAATAATACAAGAAGAAGAAGAAACAAATGATGAGTGTGGTTGGGTATGAGCCCCTACACACACACAATCATGAGCCCCCATAGGATTTTGCCTCCCCCCAATCCAAAACAGCTTCCGGCCCGCCTGGTCACGACCATCTTAATGACTGATATTGGGCCGTATGCATAAAAACAAGCAATTGCTTGTGCTAGTCTTTTGCTTGAATCGGTATGCACACAAACAAGCAATTGCTAACCAAACAAGCAATTGCTTAAAACCGTATGCATAAAACGAACCTTTTACTCGTCTTGATAAGCAATTACTTGCGTTTTTTCAAGCACCTCCAGACCAGCTTGAGCTCTTGCTTACTAAGGACATTCGCGTTTTAGAATCAAGTTTTCATACCGTTTCAGGATGATTTAGAACTCGAGGTTATGTTGTGATTACATATTTAATCAAATGGCTGTTATTTTAGACATTTATATCCATGTAGGCAATTTTGTTCATGATTTGAAAATATTTGCGTAAGAAAAATACTGTTGCCAGGTCGGGCACGACCAGGGAAAGCTGCTATGCAAGGGACTACACGACGTTTGCATACACTACGAATCCCCTTTGTTGTCATGCAGTGCGATGTTCGCACAACCGTAACGATGCTTTGTTCAACACGTAAGCAATTGCTTAGGCAGTGTAAGCAAAAGGTTTCAGCACAAACAAAAGCTTATGCATACGAAATTAAGCAATTGCTTGAACTTGATCTTTTGCTTGACAAGCTCTTGCTTGTGCTTGAAGCAATTGCTACGTTTTATGCATACGGCCCATTGGTTGCAAACAAATTTGACGAGCCCCCCCCCCCCCCCCCCACACTGAGAGGACTTTCATGCAATTTCCCTTGTCTTGAAAATGGTAGGCGGTCTCGGGCGCGAACTAATTTGCCCACGCCCCCCTCCCCCCCTCCCCCCGGTTTGTCATCATGCGTTCTTGCTTGAATAGCCCACAAGTCGCGCGTGATGTTGACTAAGCCAATTCTAAAATGTGTAAAATCACAGTTGTGTTTGGCCTTTTTATGATATTTTGCTAGCTCCTGACTTTTCTTTAAAAAAATGAAGGAATATATGAATGTACGTGTAGCAGCTGAAACAAAAGCTTTGCCCTTTCTAATTATGTAAACATTTCCGGGACGCAAGCACGTTTTTATAATGTGAATTGGAATTAGATGATTGTTTTATTAATTATATCATTAATCTTAAATTTCATTCGTTTATATATACGTCAGATTGAAACAAAACAAATAATAACATAAACTTTGGAATGTAAGGCATTGTATCAACGCCTTTCTTTTCATGAAACAATTAATTTATCTTAGTGTATGCGATTTAAGATATTGTTGTTCCTGCTCATTACTTATTCATAGAGCTCCAATTCATAAATAATTGTTTATAAATGGGAAGCCTTGTTGATGCTCTGCGATCTCACTTTGGACCGGTTATTACATTATGGGTTTTTTGGTGATGTTGGTCATGTGACCCGGAAAATGTAGAGGAAGGGCAATGATCCGGTATGCAATACTGTATGGCATTCACTTTTACACCATATCAGATTTCGGGTATTTACTGGTTTAATCGTGTAATGCACAATGCTTTCATATTATATGCCAGCCACATGAATGCGGTACTTATGATAATTATAATTGACTTGATCAATACTTTTCGGAACGGTAAGATCACACCATTATGCGTTTGACGTTTGACGTTTGACTCATAACCGCCATTGCCTTTTTTGTTTATGAATGACTATGTTTACCAGTGTTTATTGTGAATCTTTCAAAGGACAGAATATGCTTGAGAGAAAAATCCAGGTTTTCAGTTGTGTGCGAGTAACACTATATATAAGTTAGTCAGTGTTAAGTATACGTGCATTTCAACTATTTCATATAACGATACATGTAATTCATAATTTTGTACATTTTGTAAAATATATGACACCTATTTGAATACATCGGGACCGTGAAAAAGGCGTTTAGTCGATTCTTGGTAAAATTGAGTTCTGCATACCATCTTGTAGGTCGTAGTTGTCTTTATACAGGGTGCCCCCCCCCCAAAAAAAAAAAACCGGAACGGGGCACTTCCCAAAATAAAGTAACACACTGATTATGTCCATCGGATAGGGTGCCCTTTCCAATGAAAAACGATACGAAGAACAGTCATTTTGGTCGTGTAGTTTTTGTTTTAGGGCGCTGTGAGTGACACCATGTCAGGTTCCCATTTTTGTCAATTTTTACCAAGTCAGTGTCTGATAAATCGCAGTTACTGCCCGTCATAGCGCTGAACAATGAGCAAAACGCGCGCCATTATTAGTGCACATTAAGCTGTGTGCCGAGAGAATGGGCATGTGTTCGATACTATGACGGGAAGTAAGGCCGATTTATCAGGCAGTGACTTGGTAAAATTTGACAATAATGGGAACCCGACATGGTGTCACTCACAGCGCCCTAAAACAAAAACTACACGACCAAAATGACTGTTCTTGGTATCGTCTTTCATTGGAAAAGACACCCTATCCAATGGACATAATCATTTTGTTAATATATTTTGGGAAGTGCCCTGTTCCGTTTTTTTTTTTTTTGGGGGGGGGGGGGCACACTGTATAAACCCCTCACAAAAAGTTCCGCCATTCTATTTTTCGTCCATATCTAGCTCTCCTGTCCCTATAATTATTATCTTACATGAATTTGGTACTTTTGAAAAGCCTGTTTATTTCGCTTTATATTGATACCCTATTTGTAATGGTTATGTAATTATGAAATGTGCATAACACCTAAATATTGGGCCAAGTCATGATTAAAATGTTGCAAAATGCATTGTTACTGTGTGACCGTTCAATACACACCTACATCTCCAAACAAGAGAATAATTCACTTGACAATAATAACACTAATAATATAAATACTGTCTTATATAGCGCACTTATCTAACAAAACTTACTCAAGGCGCTACAACACTACACAAAACAAATAACATTCAACAGTATTGTCTCTCTAAAAAATTAGCAAATATCACACAATTATATTAATAGCTTTGGGTAAATAAAAAAACCTTCACATGCCTCTGGAAAGTTTCCAGGCACTGCATATAACGAATACCACTTGGTCATTTTTTATAAAAATGACAAAAAAGCTAAATAGTCTAACAAAGTTTGAATAGCAATACCAACGTACCACATAATCTCGCTGGCATGACGTCTCGGTCAAAATCAAGCGACTGTTTAGCTAGCACAGCATCTCTTACAGCTTTCAAGTCGCAAAACACCTTTAGACAAAGACAGGTATGTACATATTATCACAGAACGCTTTTCCAAGGAAGGGAAAAAAACGTGGTTTGGTCTGTTGGTCATGGTATTTGATGTAAACAAGAGAAGGGCAACGAATATGTATAAGAGAAACACAACAATCGCTAAAAGCGCGCATGAATCAACCATGAACCTAGTCATGCGAGTTGGGTCCATGGATGGGTCAACATATCTGGGTATGCCAGGGTGCATACTCTGCGGGCGGTCTATACACCTGCAATAAGGACAAGAACCACTCTGTTAACTCCTTGAGACAGTGCCAAGCTCGCATTTGTGCGACTTACAGTACACAAATGCCATAGAGCATTACAATCCCTGGCACTTTAAGAGTTAATAAACACAAACGAAGTCATTATTTTGGATAGAGCATATACATATAATTATATGGATCTGTGTATATACATGTTTGCATAGGCTGTGGTCTACACGGAACACTGTAGGGACACTGGAACCACTCTTGAAAAATAAATGAAGTCACTATTTTGGGCAGAGCAATAGACATATCTATATGGACACATACAACACGTGGTTCGAGCGACTGGAGCTGGCTAAAGAAGCGATCTGGGAAAGAGTTCAAGAACCCAAGCCCCAATAGGTCAACAAAAAGTGGAAACTACACTTCAACTATATTATTATATCGTAGGATAAGGCTGTCCGGAAGATACCACTCTCCCCTTCTCGGAGAGTTGCCAGAAGGAGCCGTGGGTGTTACCCGGCGAGGCGTCACCCTTACAAATAGTAAGTTTTCCAGTTATTTGATTAATAACATTTACTATAAAGGGATATAGTTTAGTTTTTGTAGAGGGTGCTTCAAGAAATAAATAAGTTGTGAGGTATTAATATAATTAGTGTTTAATTTTTTGAAAGAGCACATGATTTTAAAGACAAAATAAACTTGAATACTGAATATGTTACTCATTGCGGAAATAGTATCGTTAATAATACCGCTAATGATATTTGTTTGTCTCGCAGTGTAAGGTCAACAAGGAATCTAAAGATCAGCGGCGCACGAAACGTCGTGATCTTTAGATTCCTTGTTGACCTTACATTGCAAGAAAAACGAATATCATTAGCGATATTATTAACGAAAATAAATTTTGTTTGAACAATTTGGGATCAAAATCGGTTTAGAAACAGCTGAAATATAAGTCCACTTCTTGGGCTGTCTTCGTTATCTGCGCGCGCGAGTGACGATACGAGTTAGATCGTCCTGAAATCGTCGGTCTCACACATTCTCGTAAAACCTTCCCTTCAGAGAATGCAACAGAATTTTGAACATTTTGAAAATGTTGCTCTGCAAGTACTGCCACTGATACGACTTAACAACCGAATAGTCTCGTTGTATAGAGTACCGAAGTAGTGACGTCACATGCTTTTGTTATGGCATAGTATGGCATGGTTCTAAACAACTTTTCCTCTCATACTGGCATTAAGTAGTGGGTCGGAGCCGGACGATTGCCTTCTTAGCAACCGCTAGATCACCAATTCATTACTTGCCTGACATTGTGTAGAACCATCACCCATGGCAATGAATAGCTCTGACGTCACACTTCGGTACTCTATTGCATTCCACACAAAATCCAAAACATTTTAAAACTGTTGTTGTGCCTCCGCGAATCTTGGAGTGCTGCGCGAAGCGCAACGAATTGTTCAATGAACAAGAACGACCTTAGCGATTTTCCCCAGGAAAGCTGTATCGTTGCGACTCGCAGTATACATCGCCACTATGGGACCGCAGCTTTTCTGCGACAATTTCATACCGCGAGGGTTAAAGACACAACAAGGACGAAATTACTCTTTGAACAGCAATGAAGAACGACTCCTTTTGTTCTGCGTCGCCGTATTATTCTTACACATTCGTATTCTTATAAAGAAAGGTAACATTTTGAGTAGTCCATTTCACAAAAAATAAGAAAAATAGGTTTTCAGAAAAAAATATATAATTGGGAAAAACCATCACCATACTACAACATGTGTTCAGGGGTCTGCATATTATACGAAAACTACCTTTTGTCTAGGACGAACGCATTGTCCGTGATTATATTGTCTCCAAACGTACGCGTAAATAGAATTAGCGCACTCGCAAATGTTTTGCGCGCACGGAACCATGTACCAATATTGGTTCCGTAAGTGGTGGTAATTAATTGCATTGTTTATGAATTACACAACCCTTTGCATAATGTTGGGCATCTATTTGATATCGCACAACGGTAGCAAAACATAGCATGTATTGTTCTTTGCCTAACCGTGGCTAAATCGATTTGATTCGTTCTAATACTCGTTGTGATTTGTTGCAGTTCGCCATAACAACCGTTAATATGGGACTGTCTTTGACTTAACTATGAAGTATGAACCATACCGACGCGTGCACAGTGAATACACAGATTATTAATTAACCCACGTCATCATAATAGATTTTCGCCGGTGACAGAATAAAATGGCAGGGCGTTCTCTTCGATCGGATGTTGATCAATAGCTTACTTTAGCGCTGAGACAATCGATTCGATGTCTGAGACTTCTCGCGGGGGAGAGGGGAAATAAAGATATCGACTAGAACCTAGTCTACTGACAGACTGAAATATGAATAAAAAAATATATCCGTCTGCAATAAATGTTTAGCCCAAATATTTATTCGATAATTTAAAGGGGATAACCAGGCAAAAAATAACACATACTTATTATGTTTTGGTAACTTTGTGTGATATCAAGTAGATGCCCAATAAAGGGTTATGTAATTAATAAACAAATCAATTAATTACCACCACTTACGGAACCATTATGGCCTCATGGTTCCGCATAATGTTTGCGATTGCGCAAATTATTATTCACGCGTACGTTTGGAGACGATTATATTATCAAGGACGATGCGTTCGTCCTTTACAAAATGTAGTCTTCGTATGCAGACTCATGAACACATGTTTGCAGTATGGTGATGCTTTTTCCAATTATATACATTTCTAGAACAAAAATTTAAAAACTTTTTGGTGGTGAATGGACTACTAAAAATCTAACCTTTTATTTGTAGGAATATTATTTTTTAGTGTGGTTGTGGTTTAAAAAGGTCTACACACTTTCAAACATAGCTATACCAAAGTGGCTCTACATCTTTTCGATGATCCCTCTATTATTATTGTACCAAACATCACATTCAGAATTTCTGATAAGAAATGGTTGAAACTTCAAGTGTCTATAGAGGGCGCCCCTTTGTAATAACGGCACAGAAATAACAATAACGGCTACTTTTTGAATGACAGCCCTGAAAATGAATTAGCCTTTATTTTATGTTTTGTACAACCTAGCTTTACAATATACAACAGTACACAGCGGCGGATCCGGGGTGGGGGGGGGGGGGGGGGGGGTTAGGGGGTTTAACCCTGTGAACATGTATCAGTGAAAAAAGTGGACAAAATCACTTACGGGGGTTCAAAATAGCAAAAAAACAAATTGCCGAGAGGGGGGACACCCCCCCCCCCCCCCTCTCGGACTCTCCCCCCACTCGCCGCTACGCGGCTCGGGGTCAACCCCCCCCCCCCCCCCTTAGCAAACAGCTAGATCCGCCCCTGGTACATTTCATGCAAAGTAGTTTAATATGTATCATTGACGAAGAGCGGTCGGACTGATTGACTTAAAGGGATCTAGTAACGTTGCCCAAATATACACAACTCATACCGCGTTGTATCCGCATTACAATAGAGGCATGGAACATTTTCCCTTCCGTTACAAAGATTGAAGTGTTTAGATATGTAATTATCCACTAGAAAATTATAAATGTGTTCAAAGTTAGTGCAATGAGTTACCAATTCCAAATATCACTACACTTTCGCTTACTAAGCCATGTCATCCACTTAGAGTGTAATTGTGAAACATCACCTAGTGGACATATCAGATTACAAAACTGCAAATCGTATTAACCATTCGTCGCTTTTTGCACATGTCAACACAGTAAATATATCCCTTTAACGTCTTTCTACTCTCACCCGAAAGTTGTGCATCCTTCGCACACTTTTGCATCTAAAAGGTTGACTTTAAATGTAACGAGGTGTGCGCGGCAACCGCACATATATTACGAGTGGTTGGTTTGTGTATTCATAATTCTATGTGAGAGTCGTATACAGCCTAGCTTTCAATCCTAGCAGGATCTCGTCAGGGCAAAATGACAGTTACTACAAAAAAACACAGAATATATACCAAAATAAACACATGTATGGATGGTGGGCTGGGAGGAGGAAAGGAGGCGGAGACACAAAACAATGAAAGCAACTGTGAGTGGGGAAGTGTGATACCATTATTAAGTTAGCACTGATTTCGCGCGCATGGAGGCTGCCATCAATTATACAAATTAGTGCATCTAGATAAGTTAGTATATTGTGCCGCGCGGTGTTACGTTCCGGAGGTTGCCGGTTCAAAATCTCGCTTCAATCGAGTTGTCTTGTATCCCTTTTAACCCATTCACTTCGATTATTCTTTAATTCCCATATATTTTGCACAAGAGACATCAGGTTCCAGCTAGCAACGGGTTAAATTTTGGGATTTTGTTTGGTATCATTGGGTATCATCGGCTATCATTATAGCATGCAAAGTGAACAACAAACATATTCTCATAGAGAAACAGACGTTGCCGTTGTAGAAACGGATTACAAGGTCTGTTGACTTGATTTAAATGCTATTTATTGTCGGTATCATATAATGCAAAGTGAACATACTTATCCTCACAGAGAATCACACGCTGGGTTGAAGAAACGGATTAAGATGAGATCGGACACGGCGCGTTTGCATGATGATGACGGCGACGAGACTGCATCCGTCGTTGGACATGGTCAGGTGGTGGTGGCCGACGACGACACGGGGCACGATCACGGTGGAGACCAAGCAGTTGTGATTCCCCGGCATCTTGGTCTCAGGCACTGCGTCTGGCATTTAGTAAGTTGTCGTTGTATTTTTATTGAATCATAATTTAATTGTGATATGCTATTTATGTGATTTTTGTTGCTGACGTTGTGTGTTTCTTTACTCGCGATAGTTATAATTCAATTGTGACTATTTATGCTGCATTATATGATCTCATATACTATTCTTTAATTATGGTGTGTGTCGCCTTATCTTTGGAAAATGTTGTTGTTTGCTAATGTACATGTATACTAAAAAAACAGAAGTGCTGTTTTTAGCACTTGGAGGGCTACATTCAGCACCTTTCCGGTGCTCGCATAGGGACAGCACAGCCTGTGCTGGTTCGGCTCTAGAACACGTGCGAGTTTAGCACTACTTCAGAAGTAGCACTTTAGCACTTGGAGGTCTACATTCAGTGCTAGTTCAGCACAAGCAAAAGTGCTAGTAAAACACTTTGTAGCACTTGAAGTGTTTTACTAGCACTTTTGCTTGTGCTGAACTAGCACTAAACGTAGCCCTTCAAGTGCTAAAACGGCACTTCTGAAGTAGTGCTAAACTCGCACGTGTTCTAGTGCCGAACCAGCACAGGCTGTGCTGTCCCTATGCGAGCACCGGAAAGGTGCTGAATGTAGCCCTCCAAGTGCTAAAAACAGCACTTATGTTTTTTGAGTGTAGGAAACTTCACAACTTTCTATAAATAGCACTTGTAGTGCCAGGCGCGCCGGAAGCTGTTTTGGATTGGGGGGCAAAGACCTAAGGCGGCTCACGATTTTTTGCGTAGGGGCTCATGCCCAACCACACTCACAGGGTTGCCAACTTTGAGCCAGAGGTGAGAGTGAGACATTGCAAGTGAGCGAAGTGACTGCGCGGGGGGAGGGTGTGAGAGGGAGTGTCCCCCTCCCACGGTAGGGAGCGTTTGCATTTTTGGACTTGAAATTGTGCGATTTGGTGCATACCTGTAATTTCACATAATACATGTATGTCAGGGTAAAATAATCATAATGCCATAATGTCATACACAGTTCCAACATAAACCATATGCCACATTATGTATGATCCAATATCATAGCCTACAGCCAAGAATGAGTCCCGAGGGAGCGAAGCGACCGAGGGCTGGGGCAGAGCCAGAGGTGAAGGGTTTGTGAGGGGGTATCCCCCTCCCACGGGGAAGATTTTGCATGTATACATATACTTGAAATGGTGCAATTTGGTGCACGTCACACAAGCAGCCAGATAAATGCCAGCCTACACGGGAAATACGTGGCCCACAGAAAAAGTACTCACCCCAGACCATACGCAAGTTACACAAGCTCATACATGTTATCTTTTCTTTCCCACTCTTCTTCTTTTTATTTTTTCGGGGGGGGGGGGGCTTTTTTGCCCCCCCCCCCACACTTTTTGGATTGGGGGGGGGGGGGGGGGGCGGCCGCCCCCCCCCCCCTGCCCCCTACTTCCGGCGCCTATGAAATAAGGTTATATTTTTTCAAATGCCCCTTTAGTATCACGATATCTATCATTCAGCTCAAAAGCGTTAACAAACGGTAATGAACCTCATAAACGTCCGTTGTAAAAGCTGACGCATATTTTCGCTTTTTAAACCAGGAAAGCAGTGTTCTTTTTCAATGAAACTTTCATACATCATTTGGACATATCTTACAATGATTTTGGTACAGGATTGAAGTCTCAAATGTCATTTTAGGCAATATCTTTACAGGCCTCACTTTAAGTGATATTTTAAACACCAATTTCAAATGTGTGCGTATGTGTGTGTGTGTGTATGTGTAGGTTCGTTTGTGTTTGTATATCGGTATAATCATGAGGTAGATGATTTAAGTCATGCTTTCTTAAATGATATTATATACAATTTTCTTCCAAGGTATGCACCAGATTGCATTATTTCGAGTGTAAAATTGCAAAAGCTCCCTACTCTGGGAGGGGGGATACCCCCTCCATACCCCCTCCCACCCTTAGGCAGTTGGGCGTATCACCCTTGGGCGTATCACGCCCTCGGGCTTGATCGCACCGCTCTCTCGCATCATCCCCGACTTCTCAAAACAGATCTACGCCGCTGGTTGTGACGTAGGCAGTCCGTTGTCTACATTATTGCCCACGTGTTTTAAAGGGTACCACCACCCAAACATAATAATCTTTTTATAGAAAGGTAACATCTTTAGTATTCCATTCCTTCAATAAGTTCACAAAAATATGTTTTCAGAAAAATATATAATTGGAAAAACGCATCACCATTCTCAGCCATGCGGTCATGCGGTCTGAATGCGCAGACTATTATGCGAGCAGAGCCAGCGGCGCTCTATGCAGAGCGAACGAATCATCCGGGATTCTATTGACGTACACGTGAATTGCATTGGCGCACTCGCAAATGCCTGGCCCGTGTGGAACCACGAGATAGCCGTGGTTCCGTAAGTGGTGGAAATGAATTGCTTTGTTTATGAATTACACAACCCTTTGCAAAATGTTGGGTATCTATTTGATATCACAAAACGGTACCAAAACATATAATAATGTGTTGTCCTTTGCCTGGTGGTCCCCTTTAACCAATGGTTTTAACTGACCAGTTGGCATGGGTGTGGCGAGATGCGGTCAACCGTGTAATGTCTGAACCTTCACACTCACACACATGCACACGCAACGAGCTTTTGTGCGTCTGGCGCCGAAACTGTTCAATAACAATGTAGCAGCCCAGCTAAGAACTAGAAAGTTATAAAGAAGGGTTTATAAAGAAGCTTTGATTTGGCTTTGTCCCATGCAGTACTAGGGCCCCATCATTATGTAATAACGTTCTCTCATTTTGAAAGGATGTGCAGTAAACCATTACAAGAAATTAAAGTACGGATTGAGATGGCAGCCCCCTCTAAGTATATAAGAATATAAAAATATTCATAATTGGAGCGTAAACAAATTCGACATGTTTACTTAAAATTATTGTTCGTTGTCTCACGATGTAGACGTGTATAATACAGCGACGTTTCGACCGCTCCTGCTGGCCTTTATCTAGCTGAATGAAGGTGGTGCGTTGCGTGGACGCAAGTTATAGCGTTGTATTGCCACAGTTGAGTTAGTTGGATTTGGTTCTGGCATTATGGTGTCACAGTTCGTCGCACATTGTGCAGTCCGGCTATTGTTTGATGTGGGTTGTGCGTGACTGCCGTCACGCGTGGAGTTCTCACTGGGTCGCATCACCGGTGTGTGCTGGATGGGTGCTTCGGCGTTCTGTGGTTGATTTGTTGTGGTCTTTTGTTGCACTACTCTAAGAAGGAGACAAATTCTGAGGAATAATTGCCTTGACTTAATTAACACTCCTGAAGGAAGGGGAACTAAAGAGATCGATTTATCCTAAAAATGAATAAAAAACCGCCCAACATAAATGACCTATATACTTTACTTTAAAACCTTTCTATCGCCATGTAGACAGGATTCTTGTCGAATGTATCGCTTTTTATCCCTGCCTAGCGGCCCGTGTGAGAAGTTAGGGATCAACACACTGTCGTCATGGTCGTTGTTATTGCCAGGCGCGCCGAAAGCAGTTTTGGAGGGCAAAGACCTAAGGGGGCTCACGATTTTTTGTGTGTAGGGGCTCATGCTTTTTTTTGTGTAGGGGCTCATGCTTAACCACACTCACAGGGTTGCCAACTTTGAGCCAGAGCTGAGAGTGAGACGGACACAGGATTTTCCAGGGGGGCCCCAAAAAACAAATTATGGATGACCCCACGATGCGAGGGAGCGAAGCGACCGATGGGGGGGGGGGGGGGGGGGAGGGTGTGGGAGGGGGGTGTCCCCCCCTCCTACGATGTGGAGCTTTTGCAATTTTTATGATAAAATGGTGGGATTTGGTGGGTATTTTTGTATCCATCTTTGCCTTTCTTTACCATTCATTCGAATTAAAAGGAGAGAGAATAAAGGATATAAGAAACAACATTTTTTCCCCCCGTTTATATTTCTATTAAACAAAACAATACCGTAGACATACAAGTAACACCAACTAAGCCTGGCATAACCATGGGCGGCGGAAGTTTTTATTTTATTGGGGTGGCTAATATTTTTAGTAACCAATAAGCCAGTTCGTAATTACAATCTGCGCATGCGCGTAATTACCAATCCAAACTTCCAGGTCACGCATCTGCAGGTTAGGTAGTTAGGGCTCCACAAAGTCATGCAGAATCGGTAGATGCAGGGGTGGCGCCAGGGTATTTTCTAGGGGGGTTGAAGGTGTATACTTTGAGGGCGCGAAGCGCCCGAGCGCCGGAGGGAAGCGAACGAGCGGGGGAGGGTGTGGGAAGGGGGTGTCCCCCCTCCCTCACCAGGGAGCTTTGGAAATGTTTACACTAGAATGGAGCTATCTGGTGCATATCGGATGTGAAATTCTTAAGTTTTCAAATGATAGAAAAACAGTGAATAGTCTTCAATTATTTTAAGGTAATTTGCATAAATATGAATAATGCGAGTGAGCGGAGCGAGTTTGAAAGTTTTAGCAATTTAACATCGGAAATTGCCATTTGTTTCAATATTATTGTATGGGTATATTCGTGTTATGTGTAATGATATTGCGTTTTGAAGGATAATATATAAACACCCGAGGTTGTAGAATATTATATATATACGAATGCGAGCGAAACATCGGAAAATTGCCATTTGTTTCAATATTATTGTATGGGTATATTCGTCTATGACTTATGATATGGCGTTATTAAGGGTAGTATATAAACACCCGAGTTTATGAAATATTATAAACCGAACACAAAAAGTAACTTCGCCCCTAAGCAATTGCCCATAATTTCATAACCAATTATTGTTTCAAGATGTCATCTTACCACAATATTGGCACAGTTGTTATGTTCGATATGTGCGAAAATCAGAGATATTCATTACTTTATGGCTGAATGAGCATAGATTAAAGACAAAAATGGCCCAATTCAAAAGTCACAAGGTATTGCGCATGCCTGTACATTGTTCTGAATCTGCACATGTGGCGAATGCATTTATCATGGTTTATGAGACAATGCTGTTTGATATTCCATTCATTTTGATTATTTGATGACACATGTGGTAAAATGCATTAATTGCAATTGTAAAACAGTGCATTTTTTAATTTTCCAACTCTCAATAATTTGTAATGATGATAATACTTTTGCGAATTTTGAAATATGACTATTTTGTCTGTAATGTGTGCTCACTCAACCATGGATTAATGGTTACGGGTCATTCCATGTCAAATCACCCAATGGATTTCATCGCACCCCCTCAAAATTTGCTAATATTTGGTATGTATGATATTTCAACCTTTAAAAGCTCAAATATTTAAGTTTTAGCCCAATCCGCCCAACGGTTTTGGCGCTATGGTCGATTCTTATGGGGGAGTTTTGTAAGAAATGGGCGTTGGCACCATTTTTCAAATGGCAATTGTCCGTTAAACCGTTGGGTCAATTTATGTTTTGATGGTGTCATTGGACTGGGGATGTTATATGCAATCCATTTATGCCATTTGTTTTCATGCATTAGTGAGTTTGGATACGATAACCTTTGACCTTAGTCTTTGACCTTCCGTTTTATCTCGTGGATCAAATAATGTTGAGAATTTGTTTGCCTTAAATGTTGTCTTGATATCATTTCTACAACATATGAAAGAATTGGAGATATATTATTTCTTGTTTTTTCTACAGCCTTGTTTTAAGTTTGCAAATTTCATGTAAAATTGAATTATTTTAGACCTACACGCATGTCCAAGAATTCTATAGCCCATTATGTATGAAAAAGACCTATTCAAAGTCAAGATTACAGCCTATTCACACCCTGGCTTACCACAGTTGAATAGGCCTGCTAATCCCAATACAATAGAAATCCAGACAAATGGCATCTATTGATGTTCCAATGACAAGGGCCCTGTTTCAGAAGAGATAAAATCAACTGTGAGCCAGATCAAATGTTCTTAATGCACACATCTGATTGGTTGAAATGCAGAAAATGTCTCTCTGCAACAGGGCCTAGGTGTAGATCTTTTCTTGAATACAATCTTTCAAGTTCAAGTTCAAAATGCAAACTTGTACATCAATCATGAAAACAAATATCTACAGGTATCCCTTTTCAATGAATTTCATGTTTCTATGCAACATTTTATGCAATTAAGTTACATGATTTGCAATCTGTAAAAATTCAAACCTGATTCTTTCCAACTAATCGAACACAAAAAGTAACTACACCCTTGACAACTGCTCATAATTACATAACCAATAATTGTTTCAAGATGTCATTTTACCACAATATTTCTACAGTTTGTTTTGTGTGAAAATCAAACAGCATTGTTTCACAAACCATCAATAATGCATAAGTATGTGCTGTTTCACAAAAAATGACAGGCATGTGACTTTCTTGTGACTTTTAAAATTTGGTCATTTGTCTTTAATCTAGCTGTGCTCATTCAGCCATCTCCCATTTCCACACAAAATGTACAAAAAACTGTAGAAATATTGTAGTAAGATGACATCTTGAAACAATTATTGGTTATGAAATTATGAGCAGTTGTCTAGGTGGTAGTTACTTTTTGTGTTTGAATTTTACAGATTGCAAATCATGTAACTATTGCATATATTATTGCATAACTATTGCAATTTATGGTGCATAGAAACATGAAATTCATTGAAAAGGGATACCTGTAGATATTTGCTTTCATGATTGATGTACAAGTTTGCATTTTGAACTTGAACTTTGAAAGATTGTATTCAAGAAAAGATCTACACCTAGGCCCTGTTGCGAGAGAGACATTTTCTGCATTTCAACCAATCAGATGTGTGCATTAAGAACATTTGATCTGGTTCACAATGGATTTTATCTCTTTCTGAAACAGGGCCCTTGTCAGGTTGTAAACATGTGGTATCATTGGAACATCAATAGATGCCATTTGTCTGGATTTCTATTGTATGGGGATTAGCAGGTCTATTAACTGTGGTAAGCCAGGGTGTGAATAGGCTCTAATCATGACTTTGAATAGGTCTTTTTCATACATAATACACCCCTATATAATTCTTGGACATGGGTGTAGGTCTAAAATAATTCAATTTTACATGAAATTTGCAAACTTAAAACAAGGCTGTAGAAAAAACAAGAAATAATATATCTTCAATTCTTTCATATGTTGTAGAAATTATATCAAGACAACATTTAAGCCAAACAAATTCTCAAATTATTTGATCCACGAGGTAAAACGGAAGGTCAAAGACTAAGGTCAAAGGTTAGCGTATCCAAACTCGCTCATGCATGAAAACAAGTGGCATAAATGGATTGCATATAACATCCCCAGTCCAATGACACCATCACAACATAAATTGACCCAACGGTTAATGGACAATTGCCATTTGAAAAATGGTGCCAACGCCCATTTCTTACAAAACTCCCCCATAAGAATCGACCATAGCGCCAAAACCGTTGGGCGGATTGGGCTAAAACTTAAATATTTGCGCGTTTCAAGGTTGAAATATCATACATACCAAATATTAGCAAATTTGAAGGGGGTGCGATGAAAATTTTCACTTTTTTGGGGTGATTTGACATGGAATGACCCTTACCTCTTATTTTTACACATTGTTTTCCTAACTACGATATGGATATATTGGCAAGACGAAATCTTGAAACGATTCTTGGTTATGATATTATGGGCAATTGCTTAGGGGTGAAGTTACTTTTTGTGTTCGGTTTATATGCGACTGCGAGCGGAGCGAGCTTGAAAATTTTAGCAATTTAACATTGGAAATTGCCATTTATTTCAATATTATTGTATGGGTATATTCGTGTTATGTGTTATGATATTGCGTTTTGAAGGGTAATATATAAACACCCGAGGTTGTAGAATATTATATACGAATGCGAGCGTGTTGTGCTGCGCTTCATGCACGCCGGAAAAACAAACAAACAAACAAACAAAAACATGTGTTGCCATTGTACTGCACACGACCGGCCCTTTCCGTATACGGTATTTTTCATCAAATTTTCTGTTGGTTTTTCCTTCTCTCTTCTTGCTCGTACCCTACTTTTAACCCATCAGGGCCCCGTTGCAGAAAGAGATAAAATCGATCGTAAGTTACGATTGATCGTAAGTCAGAAAATGTACGCGTTTCAACCAATCAGATTTGCGCATCTAGAACACGTGATATGACTTACGCTTAATTGCAACTTACGATCGATTTTATCTCTTTCTGCAACGGGGCCCAGGAGTGCCATATGTCGCGTGCACTGCGAATAAAATGATTGGGCCTTCACTCTGCAAAAATTTATCATGTTACACACAAATAATTCAAGTATCCTTTTATTGAAAGTATATTTTGCTTAAGAACAATTATAATAATCAAAGGTAGGGGTAGGGATGACCAGGAATGTATGGATAGTGTCTTTAGTTTTTTTTGTTTTTTTTTAGCTGTTGGGGGGGGGGGGTGGGGGGGGGGGGGGGGGGGGGGGGGGGGGGGGGGGGGGGAGTTGTAGTCGTAGCAAATTTTCGAAGCGAGACCAACAGTTTTCAACATTTTCGAGGCCAAGACCACGGTTTTCGACATTTTCGAGGCCAAGGACCACGGTTTTTCGCACTTATCGAGGCCGAGACCACGGTTTTTCGCACTTTTCGAGGCCGAGTCCATCGAAAATGACGGTCAAGACCGCTAAAATTTGAAAGGGGGGGGGGGGGGGTTCAAACCCTTCAAAACAGTCATTTTGGGGTCAAAGGGGGGGGGGGGGGGGGGGGGGGGTGTTGAAACCCCCCCCCCCCCCCCCTGGGTACGCCTATGGAGTGAAGTGCCTTTGTTCGACGAATTTCTGTATCAGCATTAGGTACTGAAGGGCACGAATACTCTTCGTTATATGAGTCCGAAGCACTAGGTGTCGGTAATTAAGCGTGTAGGCTTAAACAAAACAATTAAAGGGAACTGGTTACTTTGTTGACATGTGCAAAAAGCGTCAAAATGACAAAATATTTCTTTGTGAAACACCCTCCTGTTTCTTACCAGATTTGCAATCCCCATAGACTTAATACAGTGCCCACCAGGTTCCCAC
>JBAMJV010012398.1:0-30000 GCA_037951105.1 Echinarachnius parma | reverse complement strand
AAAGCTGGTTCAAAATGTTTAAATAATTGTGAGGCCCCACATTTATTACAAATGGATATGTTTATGGTTAGATTTTGATCAAATAAAGTTTAGTCATTAAAATTGTATGCTCTTTCTAATTTGACACTCAGTTTTTCATTATCTCACAAAAAAGTATTTTCTTTGCTCATTTTCAATCATTTAAATATTTTCTAGTCAGTTTTCTCTATGTTTGAATTCAAAAAAGTATTTTGTACGCGAATATTTTGGGGAGTGCCTTATGTTTTTCTTATTTTTTTCTTCAGATAATCGGATAGAGAGTAACAATTTCGAGCTATGTTGAAATACTATTTGTTTGTTAATGAATTGTAATTGTAGTTTATCTTTTATTTTAATTATCTAATTTGTGTTTAAATACTGTTCTGTTTCTCGCTCCTTTTCTGGTATATGTGTATGCGCATTGAGACTTCGATGTAAGACTGCGCATTATACGAAAGGATTATTATAATTCTTACTAATACAACTTCCCTTCTGAATAACTGATCCTCTGGTCATGGGCATCGCCACTTCCCCTTTCGCACGAATTAACCAGTGTTTTCAGTCTCGGTAACCACAGGCCTCCTCCCCACCGCACTAAAGAATAAACCTTGAGTCTCGGTCTAGATCACCAACCCCCCCCCCCCCCCTGTGCGACTAAGACAGTAGTCTAGGTAACCCTCTCCTCCACTCACTCACTTACACGACTTACCCCTACCTCACTCACTCGTGCAACTTGACCAGTGGTCTAGGTGACCACCCCCTGTCGACCACTTAATCGTGCAACTTGACCAGTGGTCTAAGTGACCACCCCCGACCCCTCTCCCCCACTCACTCGTGCAACTTGACCAGTGGTCTAGGTGACCACCCCCCTCTTCCCCACTTACTCGTGAACCTTGACCAGTGGTATTTGTGACCGCCCCCCTCTCCCCCACTCACTCGTGCAACATGACCAGTGGTTTAGAAGACCACCCCACCCTCCATCACTTACTCGTGAAGTGGTATTGGTGACCACCCTCCCTCCCTCCCCCACTCACTCGTGCAACTTGACCAATGGACTAGGTGATCACCCCGCTCTCTACCACTTACTCGTGAACCTTGACCAGTGGTCTAGGTGACCAGCCCCCCCCCCCCTCTCTGACACTTACTCGTGAACCTCGACAAGTGTTCTCGTTGACCATCCCCTCCCTTTCCCCACTCACTCGCGTGCAACTTGATCAGAGATCGAGGGGACCACCCCCACCTCTCCCCCACTCACTCGTGCAACTTGACCAGTGGTCTAGGTGACCACCCCCTCTCCACCACTAACATGTGAACCTTGACCAGTGGTCTAGGTAACTAGCACCCCCCTCTCTACCACTTACTCGTGAACCTTGTCCGGTGGTCTCGTTGACCACACCCTCCCCTTCTCCCCACTCACTCGCGTGCAACTTGACCAGAGATCTAGGTGACCACCCCTCTCCACCATTTATTCGTGAACCTTGACCAGTGGTCTAGGTGACCAGCCCCCCCCCCCCCCCTCTCTGCCACTTACTCGTGAACTTTGACCAGTGGTCTCGATGACCACCCCCTCCCCCTCTGCCCACTCACTCGCATGCAACTTGACCAGAGATCTAGGTGACTACCCCCACCTCTCCCCCACTCACTCGTGCAACTTGACCAGTGCTCTAGGTGACCACCCCCTTTCCACCACTTACTTGTGAACCTTGACCAGTGCTCTAGGTGACCACCCCCTTTCCATCACTTACTTGTGAACCTTGACCAGTGATCTAGGTGACCAGCCCCCCCTCTCTGCCACTTACTCGTGAACCTTGTCCGGTGGTCTCGTTGACCACACCCTCCCCTTCTCCCCACTCACTCGCGTGCAACTTGACCAGAGATCTAGGTGACCACCATCACCTCTCCCCCACACACTCGTGCAACTTGACCAGTGTTCTAGATGACCACCTCCTCTCCACCACTTACTTGTGAACCTTGATCAGTGGTCTAGGTGACCAGCCCCCCTCTCTGCCACTTACTTGTGAACCTTGTACAGTGGTTTCGTTGACCACCCCCTCCCTCTCTCCCCACTCACTCGCCTGCAACTTGACCAGAGATCAAGGTGACCACAATCACCTCTGCCCCACTCACTCGTGCAACTTGACCAGTGGTCTAGATGACCACCTCATCTCCACCACTTACTTGTGAACCTTGACCAGTGGTCTAGGTAACAATCCCCCATCCTCCTCTTCCCACTCACTCGCGTGCAACTTGACCAGAGATCTAGGTGACCCCCCTCACTCGTGCAAGTTAACAGTTGTCTAGGTGACCACCCCCTCTCCCTCACTCACTCGTGCAACCTGACCAGTAGTTTAAGTGACCACCCCCTCTCCCCTCACTCGATCGTGTAACTTGACCAGTAGTCAAGGTTACCACCCCCCCCCCCCCCCAACTAACTCGTGCAACTTGACCAGTGGTCTAGCTGACCACCCCCCTCCTCTCCCCCACTCACTCGTGAACCTTGACTAGTGGTATTTGTGACCCCCCCCCCCCCCCCCTCTCCCCCACCCACTCACACGACGTGAACATTAACTAGTGGTCTCGGTACCCCACCCCCCTCCGTCACTCACTCTTGCAACTTGACCAGTGGTCTAGGTGACGACCCCCTCTCCACCACTTACTCGTGAACCTTGACAAGTGGTCTCGTTGACCACCCCCGCCCCCTCTCCCCCACTCACTCGTGCAACTTGACCAGTGGTCTAGGTGACCACCCCCTCTGTGCACCACTTACTCTTGAACCTTGACCAGTGGTCTAGGTGACCCCCCTCCCCTCCCTCCACCACTCACTTGTGCAACTTGACCAGTGGTCTAGGTGACTCCCCCCTCTCACCCACTCACTCGTGCAACATGACCAGTGGTCTGGATAGACCGGCCCACTATCCACAACTTACTCGTGAACCTTGACCAGTGGTATTGGTGCCCCCCTCCCTTCCCCACTCACTCGTGCAACTTGACCAGTGGTATAGGTGATCACTCCCTCTCCACCACTTACTCGTGAACCTTGACCAGTGGTCTAGGTGTCCAGCCCCTCCCCCTCCTCTCTGCCTCTTACTCGTAAACCTTGACCAGTGGTCTCGTTGACCACCCCCTCCCCCTATCCCACTCACTCGCGTGCAATTTGACCAGAGATCTAGGTGACCCCCCACCTCTCCCGACTCACTCGTGCAACTTGACCAGTGGTCTAGTGACCACCCCCTCTCCACCACTTACTTGTGAACTTTGACCAGTGGTATATGTGACCAGCCCCCCCCCCCCCTCCTCTCTGCCACTTACTCGTGAACCTTGACCAGTGGTCTCGTTGACCACCCCCTTCCCCTCTTCCCACTCACTCGCGTGCAACTTGACCAGAGATCTAGGTGACCCCCCCCCCCCCCCTCACTCGTGCAACTTGACAGTTGTCCAGCTGACCCCCTCCCCCTCTCCCCCACTCACTCGTGCAACTTGACCAGTCACTGTGGTCTAGGTGACCACCCCTCACCTCTCAATGATCAACCTTAGTTGCTATCATTTATAAATATTGACAATGTCATTATTGTTAGATAATGAAAATGTACATTGTAAGTATTAATACATAATGACATGAATAACAAATTACAGCGTTATGTTTCCTTCAAGTTATCAGCAACTAAAATGCGGAACAAGTAAATGAGTTTGATGTCGCTATGCCATTGCGATCCGTGAAGAGGTCGACGATTCGAGTCTCGACGGAGCCTAACCTTTTGTTCTCATGTTTGTTATTTTTTGTTTACGTACGATTGTTTTTGACACTCAATTGTTCTGTAATTTCATTTCAGATGGGTCGTCCCCGGAGCGCATACCTGACTGCCCTCATTTATCTTACTGCTGTGTATCTCCAAGGTAATTATATCACATTCCTATTAAAGGGATAAGTAACTTTGTTGACATGTGCAAACAGTCCTGAATGGTTGATACAATGTGCATTGTTGTGATCTGGTATGCTCACTGAGTACTGTGTGAAGATGTCACGTTAAATAGATGCTTTATGGCCGAGTAATGAGCGAAAACGCAACGCGATATTCATTAACTCATTGCACTGACTTTGTACACCATCATTAATATATCCAGTGGATAGTTAAAGGGACTTAGTAACATTGTCCAAATCCTCAAAATACAATTTTAATTCTAGCGGTTCCCTTATACCTTGTTGTATTCGTATTAACAATAAAATCATGGGACAGGTTTCGGTTTTTCAAATTTACCTTTCGTTACAAAGATATGTATGATTGAAGTATTCAGATAAGAAAAACTCCGGGCGAGTTTTTCTTCCGTGTACAAAGTGAGTGCAGTGAGTTACTGAATATCACTTTGCATTTTCGCTCATTACTTGGCAAATACAATGTCCATTTGACTTGAAATTTTCACACAATACCCTGTGGACATATGAGATAACAACAATATACATTGCATCAACCATTCTTTACTTTTTGCACATGTCAACAAAGTTACTAGATCCCTTTAAAAACCACTTCCACCGTTAATATCTTGTTAACTAATTGGAAATTTGAAAAACCGGAACATGTTCCATGCTTCTATTGTTGTTACGAATACAACAAGGTATGAGAGAACCGCTAGAATTCTCGTGCACAGCTACACTTCTACCCACACTCTTCGGTCACAAAACCAACATCTTCTTCAGATTCCAAGATTCAACACACAGCACTACGGAAACCGATAAGTCAGCGTATTACTGCACCCACTCTCTGGAACAATCTACCACATCACATTCTATCTATCATCTCGTTGGACCCTTAAAAAATTGCATTGAAAACCCATGTTATCTCTAGTAGACATTTTGAGTGATTTGTTATTAGGCTTTTGTTTTAATTAATTACGCTGTAGTTAATGCCAATTTGTATGTCATCTTAGAATAAGATAATTATGTTAACGTGTAATTGTAAATGATTTAAAGGGTACCACCACCCACAAATTATTCTTTAATATTCCATTCCATCAAAAATATTTTTCCAGAAAAAATATATATAAATGTAATCGCATCACCATTCTAAAGCATGCGTTAAAGAGTCTGCACGTACGAGACTACTTTGTCCAGAGCGAACAAATCACCGGGATTATATTGTCTCCAAACGTACGCGTGAATAACATTGGCGCACATGCAACTGTTTGGCTCGTACGGAACCAGGAAATAGCACTGGTTCCGTATTAAGTGTTGGAAATTAATTGCTTTGTTGGGTATCTATTTGATATCATAAAATGGTCCCAAAACAATCATGTGTTGTTCTCTGCCTGGTGGTCCCTTTTAAGATGCATGTAAGTTTATTGTGTATAGTTGTGTAAAGCGCCTAGCGATAATTTCATATTAGGCGCTATATAAATCGAACATATTATTATAATACGTTGACAAATCCGAAAAAGTTAAATAACATATATCTTTCTAACGAAAGAGGTAGTCGGCATGTTTGTAAAATCGAAACCCGTTTCATGCTGCTATTTTTAATACGAACACAACGAGGTACTAGTTCAGAACCGCTAGTGTTTTAAGTAAGTTGTTTGGATATGGACAATGTTACTAGATCCGTTTCATAACGCTTTAAACACAATGAACATCTTTACAAAATAAGTTATGATATATATTGTTGACTCCTTCTTTTTTCGGCCCACAGTGGGAAGCCTGAACATACGAATCGCCAATGCCGACTCTGCTTCACCCGAAACCCTCGCTGGATCAAAGAACCCTTGTAAACCGATTCGCGGACCAGACGGCAAAATGATCGACCTCGTCCCAAGCCCAGCGCTGGGAAACATTCCTAAGATCCCGGGATTTGAAAATCAACTGGTTTGTCGACTTCCAGGTGATTTGATATGACATGTTTACAGAACTATAAGTCAACAGTTTTAAAGTGATCCGTGTAAAGTGTCAGATATTGCACAAACTGACATTTGAGACTTCAATCCTATATCAATATCATTGTAAAATAGAATTGAAAGATTTGTGAAAGTTTGAAAGAAAACGAACACTGTTTACCTAGTGAAAAAACGAATATTGAGTTCATATTTTATCACCGAATACTGATGGTCTGTTGTAGATTTGTTGCAGTAATAATCATCCGTTTGATCTTAACGATATCCGCACCCGTGTATACAGCTACAGACGGTACGGAATTCATGGAATTTGCGCACGCTAGGCTCAAAGTTCAGTGGGTCGGGGAAATTTCCCACGTGTGCTGGCGAAGGACGTGTTCAGCGACGACAATTGTACTTTTTATCAAATCCGTTAGCTAACGCTTTTGAAATAATGATTTTCAATGGTAATTATCTTCATACTAAAGGGACATTTGAAAAAAAAACGAACCCTATTTTATTCTTCTCTTATCATAATCTAAACAACACGGCAGAAGAGAAACGAGGAAGCTCCAAGTATTTTTCGTGGAGTTAGACACTTTACCTGTGTCACTTCCAAATGTCACCGTCGCCGATATTTGCAATACAATTTAGTAGAGTCAATTTCAAGGCATTTTCGTCAAATCTTTAGAGATAAGTTATGATAATTATGTCATATTGTCGGGGATATTAAACTTAAAAGTAGTAATTGAAAAAGACCAGGGCCCACATTCATAAAATCCCACTAGCTTAGTTCCATACTAAGTGTATTTCAAGTGGTACAGTTTAGTGAGCAAGAAACATTTGTCCTGGTCCTGAACTTGGGTTAGCTGGGTAAGCTTTAGGTACCCACTAAATTTACCCTAGTTAGCAACTTAACATATCTTGTGTTTATTTCTTACCACGCCATTCAAAATAAAATTAGCATGCCACTAAGCTAGCGAGGTTTTATGAATATGGGCCGTTCTCGTTAACGTGTTCAACATGTATTCATATTATTTTGATTCAGATTGTTCCTAGCAACCTGATAACTTACACTGGGATAACCCAAAATATATGTAAGGTTTTGTCGGTATACATGTATTAAATACCAAGTAAATCCTAGTTGACAACCAAATTAGTCTCTCGTTGCAGACTTTTTGTACAAAACAAATAGGGAGCTGTCCACAAACTTATTCGAGTGCGTTTCCGATCTGAGTCCCCTATAGAAGTAAATATACATTATAAAAGAGCCATAGTTTTCTTGTTTCTTGTGCTCTAACTTTCCGAATTCCTTGAGTATATGAAAGCAGCATTTCGCTTGGGTTTCATTGTGCTCTAAATGGATAATGCATAAGGGGCTCATCTGGACAAAATAAATTTGGATACTGTGAGTAAAATTGTGTATCCCATCTATTCCAAATTCAGAGAAAGTTACAGAGCGAGCTACAACCACTGATACACTGTATACTGGAGTGCAGCTCCACTACAACAAGGAGACATCAATATCGGTTTCTGACCCGTCGTCCGACCCGACCTCGACGTCGACAACCACGGAAACATCAACATATGTTCCTGCCTCGCCATCCGACCCGACCTCGGGAACAACGACGGGTATTCCTACGAGTCCTGAGTCTACTCATCTGACTACGACGTCGCCGATGACAACGTTACCAGCGTCACAAGAGATACGTCCTGTTGGTAAGCCAACAGATTGTATTATTGTTAGATAAATATTTGTCCATTTAAGCAGTAATGAGTTTGAAATAAATAATGTGTTGATCACCGGCAAAATATGAAGGATCACCAAGCGAGATTTAAATAGTGATTAGGTTATTTGTGATCAGGTTGAGCTGATTTGGGGGTCAGACAGATTTGTTGGTTTCGATTTAATGTTCCCCAAATGCTTTTTTAAAAACAAAATTAAAACACTACGCACTGATTACAGGATTAACAGTAAGTACAACAAGCCGGACAGGGCTGAGAGACTAGTTCCTCGTGGACAGGTGGATGCTTGCATGATCTTGGGTCCGCCTTCACACTAATAAATACATGTTCAAGTTTGCACCTTAAAGGGTACCATGAAAGGGTGAATGAAAGGTACCATCTTTAGTATTCCATTCCATCAACAAGTTCATAAAAATAAGTGTCCAGAAAAAATATATAATTGGAAAACGCATCACCATTCTAATCCATGCGTTAAAGGGAAAGTTGAGTTTTGGTAGAGAGGGCGCTAGACTACTTAATTGGTTTGTGAGGTAATGAAAAAAATGAGTGTAAAATTTGAAAGAGCATAATATTTAAACAATAAAATCATCTTTGTTTGATCAAAATCGGTTCAGAAACGGCTGAAATATCCATAAATATAACAATTTGTAATAAACCCGGGGCCCCGGGTTTATTAGAGAATTTTGAACCAGCCGTTAAAAATTCAAAAAAATGCTTCCTCTTTTCAAAAATGTTACAAAATAGGTATTTAAATAGTTGTTGGTTATTTCTCTATCTAATCACTATTTCAACAAAGCATCACATGCACAATATTTTATTCAAAATGGTTGAAACCGATGAGTGTTTAGAGAGCGCCCTCTTACCTTTTAACGGCTCCTTTTTGTATGATAACATGATCTTTACTACGTCATTTGTAATTTTGTGTTCCTTTCTAGTTATAACTATTAGTTTGTAATGTAATGATGCAGGTTTTGGTTACTAAAATTCAGTTTCACTAAAACTGTACTCTCCTTACCAGAACTCAACTATCCCTTTAAGGGGAATGTATGTACGAGACTAAGTGTGTGCGGAGCGAACAAATCGCCCGAATTCTATTCTCTCCGAACGTAAGCGTGAATAGCATCGGCGCATTTGCAAATGTTTGGCCCGTATGGAACCAGGAAATAGTAGTGGTTCCGTAAATGGGGGACATTAATTGCTTTGTTTATGAATTACACAACCCTTTGCAAAATGTTGGGTATCTATTTGAAATCACAAAACGGTACCAAAGCAGATAAGTATGTGTTGTTCTTTGCCTGGTGGTCCCCTTTAAGGGTGCAAAACGCTGCTATAATATAAGCACTTTTGAGGGTGTAATTTTACATCTCAAAGTGGGGTCTATACCCTATGGGGTGCACGAATGCACCATTAGGGTCCCACTGCCTCTAGTTGGGGTGCAGAATTGCACCCTTAAAGGTGCTGCTATTGTAGCAGCATTCTGTACCCTAATCGTTCTCAGCGTGTTCAATGACGTGGTCATAGTCGCCTCGTAGTCATGGACATGGCGTCGACATTCAAAGCGGGAGACCCGGGTTCGAGTCACGGCAAAACGTGTCGTTTCCAGTGCGTGCAGCGCTTTATTTTTGGATACAGAAGCCTATTAATATAATAATAATATATCGTATTTATATAGCGCCTAATGCAGAACAGCCTCTATTACCCATGGACATCTTGTACACATGTTCAACTCCACGGGGAGCATACTAGCGGCGAGCTAACCTATAGGTGAACCAAGCTAATTTTCACCAGACCAAGTATCCATGTATACACCTGGGTAGAGAGCAGCAATGAGGATTAAATGCCTTGCCGAAAGGTAAACGGAGTGGGCTGGGTTCGAACTCGGGATCTCACGGTCGGAAAGCTCGCGCTCTAACAATCTTGCCACACCACTATTAATAATTGACTATGCTATGCCGAAAAACAAAGTATCCATATTGATCACCACATAATAAGGCTGATAAATGTGGTTGGTTGCCACCCCAAAAGATGTACTCATTTATTCACTTCTTTTTATGAGCCTCGTACGAATAATGTTTGTATGATTGTGTTAAAATCAGGAAAATACCGTCAGTTCATTTTTTCCCATTGTCACAGCGTTCTTCAAGTTCGAAAATGACGTCACAGACAGTTCCGGCTTCGCTTCTGACTCGGACGTGAGCGTCATCGGTTCGTTGACGTACGATGCGGGAATATGCGGTCAGGCTGCGGTCTTCGACGGTAATGCTAAGGTAACTGTGCAGTCCTTTGATGGCTACTCCTGGGGAATGAACTTCAGCGTGAGCGTTTGGTTCAAGCGCATTGGCCAACCCGACACCTACCAGGGCATTGTCAACAACGGATTCTACCATGTAGGGAGCTGGATGATCTATCTGGGTGGTAGAAAGGCAACATCATGTTTGTATATCACACCAGACGGTAACGAACAATGTCTTCTTCACAACCTAATCGGAGCCGGGTCAGATTGGATCCACATAGTGATGACCTTCGACGGCAACCAGATGATCGCTTATCTGAATGGAGGTAACAAGCAAACGAAGGATGACTGCTGCAACGGTGAGATTATCACCAAACCAACGCCCGTGACCATTGGGCAAATTGGTACTGGAAATAACGACTTTTTCTTCAACGGCCTGATCGATGAAGTGCGTATCTACAATCACACCTTGTCTGAGTCACAGGTCCGTGACTTATACAACACCTCCCGCTGTACTTAAAGGGAGCTGATTATGAAACAAAATTGTGAAAAGAATATCTCCCCATCCTCCCACTTCCCTACCAAAAAGTACACAGTGTACAATAGTGTGAAAATCTGTTTTTCACAGTGTGGACAAGAGTGTGCAGCAGTGTTAGCACACCGTTTCACAGTGTCGACCACAGTGTGAACACATTATGTAGACTATGTTAAATTGGAGCGTTTTCATAATGTGAACAATCATCACACTGTGATCACATTTGGAACACACTGTGAACATTTTGAGATACACAGTGCGATCGTAATAATTACACACTGTGGCAACATTGCGCTCAATGTGTGTTCCATGTGTGACCACAGTGTGGTCACAGTGTGTTCACAGTGTGAGTGCACACAGTTAAAATGCTACAGATTAACAATGTGGTCCACACTGTGAAACACAGTGTATTTACACTGCATTCAAAATGTCCTGTAGGGATGCCTCGTCTAAACCTCCTACCATGTTTACTAGGCTCATGCATGACAGGGGTCGTCTATCCCAGTCACGTGTTTAACATTTATTCCATCTCGCCCCTCGTCCTTATCTATATTATAATTTGAGTAAGGAAATCCTTTGACGTAGAAAAACTTTTAGGGTTTTGCACGCCTCGGGCTGAAAAAATTCCACGTGTGTTTCGTTCTGACTGCAGATCATTCTAAAGGTTTTCGATTTTTTAAATAAGTTGTTTGAAATCTCGAAATGAAATATAAAAACTCAAAATAGTAGTTCTTGAAAGAGGATGGCCATGGCAACGGATATTGCATGCCATATTCGGATCCGGCCGCCGCGATTAATTGCATTATGCGCTGCTGCCGATCGCTATACGTGCGCGCGCCAACAGTACGTACGTGCAATTGCAACATACATGCATATCGCATGCATGCAATACACTATACAACTTGCGTAATTGCATTCACCAGATAAATTCTGTTTTTAAGTCATGTCCAAATTGCAATTTGTTGATTATTTGCTGCAGAGAGGGGGGTTCAAGCTATCATTCTGCATCTTTGGTCTACTCCTATATCTGCGCTCATCTGGACTCTGGTAAGTACCTTATTCAAAATTAATTGTACAATTGTCAATCGAATTATAATATATGAGTATGACATTGTCATTGACATTGACAGTGTCAGAACTCAGCTCAGATGTGATTAAAAGACTTGGAGACATTATTTATTGGCTAGCCTCCCTATTAAGCCTTACTCCTTATCCTAGCACCATTATAATTATATGAGCCATTACCATTTTGCTAACACTAACAGTGGTCAGAGTCAATTTGGAAAAATTGTGTGGTATAATAAATTATTAAATAATTTATAAATAATGAAGACAGTCACGTTAATTGACCTTTGACCTTCATCTTGACTGTCTAGCTACACTACAGACCTCTGCACATACAATTTTGTTGTACAGGTCTGGAAGTGGAAATGATATGCTCTGCATCTCTTCTGCCACACAATTTTTCCAAATACCCACTTTGGACTCTGACCACTGTTATTGTTAGCAAAATGGTAATAATGCTGGCTCATATAATTATAATGGTGTTAGGATAGGGAGGCTAGCCAATAAATAATCTCTCCCGAGTCTTTTAAACACATCTGACACTGTCAATGACAATGTCATACTCATATTATAATTCTATTGACAATTGTACAATTAATTTTGAATAAGGTACTTACCAGTCCAGATGAGCGCAGCTATAGTAGACCAAAGATGCAGAATGATAGCTTGAACCCCCTCTCTCCAAAACTACCCCTTTGAGTGTGGGCGTGGCTATAAAGCCACACACGTGTGTGGCTGTAAACACTGCCTTTTCATAAACTTGTTAAGTTACAGTTAAAAAACACTTGTGCATCTAGAGTAGAGTATTGTTCATGATTTCTTTTCCATTTTTACTTCGTCAGGTCACCCATATTATTATATTAGGGGTCTGAATACATGAATTTGCACTCTATCATACATTTGTTCAACAATGCCTGCATATATATAATACAGGGGAAACTCGTTATGACGAGGACCAGCCTAGAAGCCATGAAAATTACCTTGCTATATCGGGTTTCTCGCTACTAGTATATCAAATATAAAGAGTTGGGACCAGCGAAATCAAGAGAGTATTGTTATATCCAACCTATTTATAACGAGGTTCTACTGTAGTAATGATAACCTGTTAACACCCTGCAGACTCAAACAACCATGAAGGAACTTGAGTTGGATGATATAACATAAACAATTGTGTGAATGTAGTGTTACCACCTTCAAACAGATTGGCTCATTTAAATAATTTTTCTTTTAGGCAAATTTTAATTTAAAAAAACACCAAAATGCAAAACAAATACATGATATATTTTCAATATTTTACTCCTTTTTTTTTGGGGGGGGGGGGGGGTAAATGCGCTAATTTTAGTATAGACTGACAGACTCTTCAAAATACACTTTAACATCAAACTCTTACACATTTATTATGTGCACACGTGCTATAATTCTGTTTAGGATCACATTCACCAACTTCTTTTGTTTTGTTTTTCCAATCCACCATTGTGTCAACTCTCAAGTACGTCCTTTCAACACCTTATATCGCTCACACAAAGCGAAAGGCCGCCGAAGGCGGCCCTTTCGCGAGTAAAGAGTTATTCTTATATGAAGGCTCGATCATTACCCCACCCGTCCTGCCTAATCTCCTTTCAATAAAGATTTTACTCCCTTGCCTATACTCTTACTAATATATCCTAAAGTAATCTCACAAATTACGCTAAAATAATAAGTCATTTCCCCACCAATCCATTCCTTACGTTCAATAAAAATAACACAATAGAATGCTAAAATGTTACAATGTTAATAATATGTTGCGTTAAAGGGTTTCACTGTCCCTAACAAATAGTGTTACAAATGAAAGGTAACATCTTAAGTAGTCCATTCCATCGACAAGTTCACAAAATATAAGTTGGTATGGTCGCAATATCAGTATAATTAGCCTATCATGTACATGCTTATTATACTGCAGCAAATTGTGTAAATAAATGCGCAAATATAGAAATGTAAGAGTAAATGTATGTGTTTGTCTACATTTAAATAAACAAAACATTTTGTAGCGGTGAGGCAAACAAGTGTAAATCGTGTTTGAACAATACTGTACAGTCTTTAATAGGGAATAAGTAGTTACATAACCATGTTGTTGATACAATACTTTTACAAATAATTGTCCTTGTCTTTACAATCAGTTTATAGTCATGTTTGTATATAAGCAGTTTGTTCATCATGTATATAATAGTCATATATCTGAAGGCCCTCTGAAATAGTTTGAACCGGAACCCGTTTAGGACTGATCCCGAAAACACTCGGGCGGTTGTCCGTGGAAAAAATGTTTTGTTTGTTGTCTTAGTGCTGAGTCAAAACGTTTAACAAACATTTAAACGTTTAGCATTTAAGAAATCGTTAAACAAGCAAAATAATCGAATCTGTTTCTTATTAACTCTTATTAACTATAAGGTAGTCACTATTGTAACCACTTTGTTCATCATGTCGGTCTTAATCTGAGGGGTACCTGAAATATATTTGATGTATGTTACATAAATTGTACGAATAATGTGTTTATTGAATTAAGTGTTTGTATAAAGAGCGTTGAGAGGCAAGGTTATTATTGTGCATTATATTATTATCATTATTATTATTTTGTTTTAATTTATTTTATTATAAGTATTATTATTATTATTATTATTATTATTATTATTATTATTATTATTATTATTATCATTATTATTATTATCATTATTATTATTTTCATTCAAGCATAAATTAAATGGTTTAATTCAAAACCATATAAAACGAATATCGAGCATATTTGAAATAGCATGGATTCAGTAGAAAGGCAAGTTATTTTAAATCTAAATTGAAAATGGTAAACGTTCATTCTATTCACTGAACATTTTATTTTACCACGTTTAAATCGTTGAAGGCCATTGTTGTCATTCAAATAACAACCGTTTATGAGAATGGGCGTTTTTCAACTCCCTGACGAATGCTGGTAGATCCCCCACCAATACAAACTTGACAACAATGAAAACTGCTAATTTAACTGCGATTTAATGTCTGAGTGGTTAAAGGGGTAGGTCAGGGTTAGTATAGAGGGCGCTGCACGAAATCATTTAGTTGTGAGATAATGAGAAATGTATTGTTAAATTTTAAAGAGCATATCATTGAAATTACGGAATGAACATTATTTGATCAGAATCGGTGAACAACATCGATATAAAAAATACGATATAAACAAATGTGTATATCGATGGTTAGAAACAGCTGAAATATCAATAAATATATTGGTTAGTAATATGTGGGATCCTATAAGTATACCATAAATATACCATAAGTATACCATAAGTGGGATCCCATAAGTATACCATATTTGATGATTAAAGAAAAATGTACAATAGGCGTTTGCAAATAGTGATTGATGATCTACATATTTAATCATTTTTTCACATAGCCCATCAGATGAACAACTTTTTAGAACATATTGTTGAAACCAATACGTTTTTAGAAAATGCGTTTTAGAAATGTAATGGTTACTTATAATTTGACCACTTTAAATACATTTAAACGTTTATCATTTAAGGAAACGTTTAGACGCAAATGTAATTAAACGTGTTTCGTATTTACTATATTTATGATAAGGTAGCCACTATATTCGTAACCAATTTGTTCATCGTGTAGGTCTTTATCTGAGGGCTACCTAAAATATAATTGATGTATGTTATATAAACAATGTGTTTGATTTATTTCATTTAGTGTTAAATACGGCGCATAGAGAGTCAACATTACTATTGTGCGGTTAATAAGCACTTACATGTAATTATTATAAGTTTGTTTTCTTGTATAAGTATTATGATTATTATTATTAGTTGTAGTATTATTAAAAGTATTTGTTACATGTTAACAAAACAAAATAAAAGTATATCGAAATTCAAGCATAATTTAAATTGTTTAATTCAAAACCATATACAACGAATATCGAACAAATCTGAGATAGCATTGATCAGTAGAAAGGCACGTTATTTTGAATCTAAATTGAACATGGTAAACGTTCATGCTATCACTGAATATTATGTTTTACCATGCTTAAATCATTGAAGGCCATTGTTGTCATTCAAATAACAACCGTTTATGAGAATAGACGCATTTCAACTCTCTGACGAATGCTGGGTAGATCCCCCACCAACAAAAAATTAAATTAAAAAGAAAACTGTTAATACGATGTAATGTCTGAGTGGTTAAAGGGTTAGTTCTGTTTTGGTATAGAGGGCGCTGCATGAAATTATTTTTTATTGAGATAATTAAAAATTGAGTGTCGAATTTGAAAGAGCATGCAATTTGAATGACAGTATACACTTTATTCGAGCAAAATCGGTTCAGAAACGGCTGAAATATCAATAAAAATATCCGATCGGAATATATATAGGCACCAGATTTGTTTAATAATAAACAAAAACAATATTAAACAATGCTTACACTTTTTTATGTTAAAAAGAGGTTTTTAAATAGTTGTTGATGATCTCTCTATTCAATCATTATTTCAACGATACATCACATGCATTATTTTGTATGAAGTAAGGTTGAAACCAAAGTTGTTTTTTTAGAGAGCGCCCTCTTGAGTTTTAATGGCTCTTTTTGAATGATAAGAGGCTTGTTACTTAGTCGTTTTTATACCTTTTGAGTATGGTGGAGTTATAACTATTAGTTTGTAATGTAAATTAGGCTATGTTGGTATACTGCCCACTAGTGGACAGGTATGCTTTATGAATATGAACTATACAATTGTGAGTAGAATTCAAAGCCCGCGATGCTTTATGACTTAATATTTAGCTTTTAAATCGTATCTTAAGGACTTTCGATCAAAGAAGTGGTGTTTTGTTTTGTAAATATTTTGCATTTTTAACAATCAAATGTTGGCTTTCCTATATGTTCATGCGTTCTTAGAATCATAATTATATTTAAATAATATTAAACATTTCAATGTTATCCTCTTGTTATCCTATGAAAGGGGAGGAAAATGCTTACATGTTCGCTTGCTTTTACTAACAAATGCCACATTTCTGCAGATTGAATATTTCTCTTGAATATCACTAAAAATGGACATAATCACTGTTTTGAAACCACTATGTACTGTAATATGACTGAGCACTAGAGGCTACCATGTGTTCAGAATTTACTATATAAAACGTCATCGGTGCGCATCTGAGCGTGCACTAACAAAAGCGGGTTATTTAACAAATGTTGTTGAAGCTGATGCTATATGCCAGTAGTTATATGACCCATTTTTGTTAGTGCACGCTCAGATCCGCTCATATTGACTACTGGCATTGTTATCCCCTTATTTGTTTTCTCATGTTCCATGCCTTGGTACAAACGTAAGAAGGCAGTTTCATAAACCATTTGTATCCTTGGAATAAAATATTTTCAAAAGCAAACAGCAAGTATTATACTTTTAATACATTTGACCTGAAGAAAATGAAATCTCCTTGATAATAGAAAAATATTAATGATTTGAAACAACATGTTATCCATTTTAAAAGTACTATTTTGTTTTCAAAGAAACTATCAGCTTTCAATAATGTTTAAGTCTTTCATGGAATTGCATCCTCGCTATTCTCGTGCACAAAAGTATCGTATAGCAAGATTAAGTGTACATGCATTTAAGATAGAACTTGATGTTGAACCAATTATTTTATTAGCCCGATAATTTACTATTGTATTACGTAATATGATAATAATAATAATAATAATAACTGGTTCTTATATAACGCATACCATTTCAATAACTGCATATCAATGCGCACTACAATAACCCAAAAATATCGAACACTATTGTACATTTATTTACACATATGTGGCGAGTTATTCTGTTGTGGAATCACAGTTTGTGGCAGATTGTTATTTTACTGGACTCAAATCTCTCTTTAAGACTTACCTTTTTACAGTAAAGCCCAGTAATGTTTTGTTGCTAATATTTGTTATTTGGTAATTTACTATTGTATTAAGTTTTAAAACTTGCATAACTTTGATCATTCATCAATTGCATAAATAATGTTTAAAGGGATCTAGTAACAAGTGCAAACAGTGATGAGAGACTAATCAAATGTGTATTGATGTGATCTGATATGTCCACAAAGTAACTGCTAATACGAACATGACAATGTACGAGAGAACCACTATAGTTCCAGATAAGTTTGAGAATTTGAACAGTGTTACTAAGTCCCTTTGATTTGTACTTTTAATTAATGTACACATTTAGAACACAACTACATCTATATTTCACAACAATGAGTGTACATATTAAATCTAAATTGTAGTATTCTGTACTTATAACTTGACCTTATTTAAATGTGTAATACTCTTTAAAGTATGTGACCCTACACCACAAAATGACCAATAAGTTTTGGAAAATGATTATGTTGATTTTCACATGACATTACAGTTGAATTCATTATCTTTAATATGGTATATAATTTGTCATAATCATTCAGACAAGGCAAACCCTCAGAAAATGAGCGCCAAAGATTTGGAAAATTGCTGAAGCAGTTTAAAAATAAGGGAGAAACGGGCCACTTCAAAGATCAGCGTCCATTCAAGCGCTGTAATCTGATAATTTTTATTTGATGAAAAAATATATTTGAACATGATTTCTGCCAATCAAAATTTTACAGAAGGTAGACTTAGGTACGTTCATTCAGGAAATACAAAAATCCTGAATTTCATATATTTAACCAAATTTGACTATTTAAGCTAATAACAGACAAACTATATCGGCGACATGACGGTCGTTTTGTGGTTTAAGGTCACATATGTATGATTTGTTATTATATTGTTATTCTTCTTTATGCACAGCGCTTAGAAACATATGTCCGAAGTGCTTTATGAATGTTATTTATTTATTTGTTCCTGAAGGATGTCATAATTATAGACTTTTAATTTGTGTTTGTTTGTTTTTGCCAAATATATAACTAAATATCAAAATGTTTGATTTGAAAATCGAAAATAACTCTAACTTTCGAAGGTGAGTGTCTAAACTTATGTTCTTTCAATCAATTCAATCACTTCATGTAAAGGGGTAGTTCAGTATCGGTATAGAGGGCGCTGTTCAATGTTTTTGTGTGAGATAATGAAAAACATTGTGTACAATTTTAAAGGGCATACAATTTTAATGACAGAATCAATTTGATTTGATCAAAATCGGTTCAGAAACGGCTGAAATATCAATAAATATATCTGATCGGAATAAATCTGGGCCCTAGATTTATTCGATGATTATTTAGAAAAATAACACAAAATTATTACACTTTTTCAAAATTGTCAAAAAGGGATTTTAAAAAGTTGTTGATGATCTCTCTATATAAACATTATTTCAACAAACACATCACATGCATAATTTTGTATGAAAAATGGTTGAAACCAAAGTTGTTTTAGAGTGCTTTTAATGTATTTTAATGGCTCTTTTTAAATGATAAACAGGCCTGGCTTTTCACTTAGTCATTTGTAATTTTCGATACATTTCGAGCATGGTGGAGTTATAAATATTAGTTTGTAATGTTATTGTGCAGGGTTTGGTAACTAAAGCTCAGCCTTACCAAAACTGTACTACCCATTTGACGGACGCATGCCGCAAGATTCGTACAGTTAACATCAGGCATAGTGTTTGCGCTTATGAGCGAAATCGCCAGGGCCCTTACTTATAAAAGCTCGCTAGCTTTCCTTGCTATTTTGGATTACGTGGCTACGAATTAAACACAATATTTTTTTAGTTGCTAATTAGGGTAAACCTAAAGGATACTTAAGACCAGCTAACCCTAGTTGGGGACTAGAAAAACTGCTTGAAGCTCAATAAACTGCACAACATAAATACACTTAGCAAGGAACTAAGCTAGCAGGGTTTTATGAATATGGAGCCTGGCATTTACATTGCGAGATTTTGAAAAGCGCCCTTGCTGTTATCTATAAAACTATTATGGTAAGTTGTGATCTTTGTATGTGTTGAAAAATAAGATTAAAATATATTTAATTTCTTGCCGTTCCTTCAAAATGTTTGTGTTCTTTTGTATTATTATATTCAGGATATATGTGGAACAAGTGCCATTGTGTGTGTACTTGTGTGCGTGTGTGTGTGCGTGTGTGTGTGCATGTGTTTGTATGTGCGTGTGTGAGGGTGTGTGTGTGGGGAGGGGGTTTATGTGCGTTTGTTTGTGCGTACTTGATTTGTGATTTGTAACATAATTATACTATGCCACTGTCCTGGGCTTCATAATTAATTGTATTGTGTGTGGGTCATTTATTTGAATGTTAATTGTATTTGATAGGAAGATTCATACAGATGAATAACAATTGAACAAACAAACATTCAAAGAAACTAATAAACAAACACGTGCATATATAACAACATGACGTTTACTAGCGTTTCTTCTTTCTTGGCAAAGTTTATTCCGTATATAATATTATACCATCCCCATACAATTTTTATTTTTTAAAAATGATTATATTATATCTGAGATGCAGCCTGTAAGATAATACAATTTGTTTTGTTGCGAAAATGATAAGAAACAATTATAATACCAGTAACGATATTGACAATAACTATTTGTATTACCTTATTCAATATTATAGCGACGCTACTTTGATATATCTACTACCTATTTTGTATTTCCGTAACCGGTAACATAAATATGATGATGATGATGACGGTGATGATGATGATGATAATGATGAAGATCATGATGATGTTGATGGGGATGAGGATGTTGATGTTAATGATGATGATCATGATGAAGATATTGATGATAATGATAATGATAATGATGACGATGGTGATGATGGTGATGATGGTTTTGATGATGATGATGATGATGATGATGATGATGAAATATGGAATGACGAAATTAGTATCAAACAAATTTAAATAAAATGATAAATGAAGGAGATAATTAAAACAGAACATTGTATAAGAGTAGCAATTATTCAATGTTCAATATACAAATGATGCACAGGCATGAGTGGATCGGTAAGAATTGGATGCACGAGTATAACTTTGGAATGATTTAATCAAATTTGTTTTATAAAATGGGCACGAACAAATGTGAAAATCAGACTTTTTCCCAGTAATGGCTAAATTGGCTAAATTTACCGACCCATGGCTTCAAAAGTACCGACCCATGGCTTCAAAAGTACCGACCCATGGCTGCAAAAGTACCGACCCATGGCTAATTTACCGACGCATGACTGGAGAAAAAATTGATTTTCACATTTTAATTTTTTATTTGTTTAAATGATGTAAATATTTTAAAACAATTTTAAAATAAACAAAGAAAAACAATTTAAATGATATAATTTTTTTTTTAATGATAAACAATTTGCTTATATCAATTTAAAATGTTTATTTATTTTTTTTAAATAATATAATTGGTTTTTGTTTTTTGTTTTTCCGATCCACGAAATATGCCTGTGCAACATTTGTTTTATACAATGATTGCAAAAAAATGTGAAAATCAAACTAAAGTGAGCCATGCATCAGTACAAAACTTTTACATGCTAATTGACCAATCAGAATGCAGGGATTCTTCTACCCATTTTATAATGTCAAAATAATTAACAACAGTTTTCATTTGTTTAATCAAATGTTATAATTGTATTATGTAGGTACTTTGGAATACGTTTCTGTGTACTAAACATCCAAAGCGTTATAAACTTACACAATTATATCATACAGTCTGCCAGCGAACCAAAAACGTGTTGACATAAAATTAAAAAGACAGAGTGAAGTATAATCAACACTTGAAGCATTACAAATATGCATTTTTCTTTTCGACATTCTGTCACCGAACAAACATTTCGTAATGACAGTATACAAAACGAAAAAAGTTAAAGGGGTAGTACAGTTTTGGCAAGGCTGAACTTTAGTAACCAAACCTGGACAGTAACATTATAAACTAATAGTTATAACTCCACCATGCTCGAAATGTATACAAAATTATAAACGACTAAGTAAAAAACCCGTTATCATTACAAAAGAGCCATTAAAACACAAGAGGGCGCTTTCTAAAAAGGCATTGGTTTCAACCATTTTTCATACAAAATTATGCATGTGATGTTGTATTGAAATAATGATTAAATAGAGAGATCATCAACAACTATTTAAAAGACACTTTTGAACATTTTTGAAAAAGTGCAAGCATTTTTTAAATTTTTTGAAAAAAATCATTAATTATTTGGGGCCCAAATAATTATAAGATCAGATATATTTATTGATATTTCAGCCACTTCTGGGTCGATTCTGACCAAATAAAGTTTATTCTGCCATTAAAATTGTATGTTATCTCAAATTCCGACACTCAGTTTTTCATTACCTCACAAACAAATTGTGATGTGCAGCGCCCTCTATACCAAAAGTAAACTACCCCTTTAAACATCTGACATATCCGATTTAAAAATGTCGTTCATGAATGATTATGATAATAATGTGATGTTGTATTGAAATAATGATTAAATAGAGAGATCATCAACAACTATTTAAAAGACACTTTTGAACATTTTTGAAAAAGTGCAAGCAGCCTCGCCGCAACCCTACTGCATCTTCCGCAATCACCGGTCAACAGACGACCCGCACCAGAGATGCCGATCGAGCAGAGCCCCCGCAACCTGCTCAACTGCCTAGACAACAAGGTGAGCCACAACTTACGTACAGCAGTGTTGCAGCAACAGCACCTGTCCAGAGCTTCACACGCGTAACCATACGGAGTGATCTTCCAGTCAGCATGAAGCGCGAACGAGGCCGACTGGCTGAGCTGGCATACAAGCTTCGACAAAAACAGTTTGCCACCAGAATTCGCATTAGTGGCACCAAGGTGTACCTTCAGACGAGAAAACATCTGCAGAATGGTGCACCCCCGACAAGCTGGACCAATTGGAAAGAGTAACTATTCATACCTTGACATTTCATGTCATTACCTTCTTTTCTCACTAAAATGACAATACTCTAAAAAGAACAATAGAACAATATTTCTCCTGTACCTTTATTTTCTTCATGAGAGATTTTTTGTTTTTTCTGTACGTTTTATAAGTCGTTGATAATTTGAGACAAAATTCAATTTTAAATTACAGCAAAAGCTTATTTGAGGATAAACATCACAAATATGATTACAATGTTGTACTTAATATGCCTCATGTTATTTTGTTTTTATCAAACATTTGATATGCTGTTTATGTCTAAAACTATTTTTTGTCTCTTCTTTGCATTTTGTGTTCTATAATTGTACAATAAATGCAAAGTTTCACCGAAAGGTGAACATTATAAGTAACTTGGTAAAAAAAAAAAAAAAAAAAAAAACAATTATACAATTTTCTATAGCTTTTGTTCCTTAACTGTAGGAAAACAGCAGTTTTCCCCATTAGGTGAACATGATAAGAAACTATGTAAAAAAAAAAAAAAAATGCTAACTATTGCTTTTCATATGTCATTTTATTATTTTAGAAAAAGGACCTATGGCAACCTGACTGATGTTTATGTTCCACTTATTATATTCATTTTCATATCCTGTCTATCTCTCCTTTTGTGCTTTTATTCTTGTTCTGCTTTGTTTATTTTGTATTGCTTCTTTTGCTACTGACTATACCCTTTATAAACTTGTTCTTGAATTTCGTGTTTCTTTTATATTTGTGTTTTTATAGTGCATGCTCTTTTTTCTTTTTCTTTTTTCTTTTCTTTTTTGGTGAATTCGCTCATACTCTGTTTGCATTGATCTCTATAATTGTCTGCACGATTATCGATGCTCTGTTCTACTGTTACAACTTCCTGATTCAATATAATGTAGGCTTCTATTATTAATCTTGTATTATGTGATGACTTTATATGGCAAACCTATTACTGCCTCACATTTTAACTTATTTGTTGTTAAATTGTCTGCAATCACCATTTTCACCTTCGACAATTTACAATTTGTTCAGCACATTATGCATGATTGCTTTTATGCCACAAATTTACCTTATTTACCTTAACTGTGTTATATTCACATACATGTATGCAAACATCTAAATGCTTGATTTATGCTTCCTTTTCGTCTGTTTGATTTTCTTTCTACCATCAACCAACTTCTCTTTTATACACGTGTTTATATTATATGCGTATATGTTTGTTTACTTTTTCTGGTTGAATTCACACGTGCTACATTTGTTTAAGCGCTCTATTTGTAACCGTTCAGTATTTTCCATGTTATGCAGCTAAATAACCCTTTTGTATAGGCCCCTTAATCCTGATCCGCTTTTACCTTTGTGTTATCCTCTTTTGTACAAGTAGACCACGGTACGACTGGGAATCATTGACTCAATTCTACAAATTCTCTGTTCGCTGACATTGTGTATAGGATTTTCTTTATATTATTCATGTTTAAATACTACCCAATGATTCGATCCCGGGCCGTTCACCGCGTCCTACTTATTTATCGTGTACGTTCTATTTAAATTGGTATTTCTCAAGTTATACAGCTAAATAACTATTTTATACAGATCCGTATTCCCCCTTATCTGTTTCCTCCATTAATTGTACAGATTATCCTCCACATGTACAGGTAGACACGGTGCGACCCGGGTGCACTGACCCAATTCGACAGTTATTCGACAGTTTTTCGCTAACATTTATTTATATGGTTTTCAAATTGCCTTATTCAAGTTCAATATGATTCAGTCCTGGGTTGTCACCGCGTTCTATCTATATATCATGTACTTCTATAATTATATATTTTTATCTTTGCTATTCGCCATGTTTCTTTATAGTATAGCTCTGTCGCTCATGTCTTTTTAATTCTTTTTAATTCTTATTTTCACTTGTTATTCACTTTTCTTGTTTCAGCCTTACTATATCCCACTATTTCTTACCAGAGATTTATTTGTTTATAATTGTTATATGCAGGGATCTCGTTTGACTCATCCAGTAATGTTGCGTTCTCGTAGTCCGACTGCCCAACTGACTTTGTCTGTGTTGCCTACGGAGACCTCTCCCGTGTTCTTTTCGTGTAATTGTTCATGTGTATTCCTTCAATTCTGTCCACATGTAGGTATTTCCATCACCTTGTTTTTACTGTTGTACTCTACTGACCATTCTATGCATTCCTCACTGTCTTCTCCGATTTGGACCGGATCTTTTTGTCATGCAAAAGCGCAAAAATGTACACTCTATTATTATTTAGAAACTTTTGTACTTACGTTCATCCTGTTTGGGATATGGTTTTTGTTATTAAATGGCTAACTTAAATAACCACGTTCCATTCAATTCATTAAATAACGATGACCTTTTTGATTTATTAAAGGGACAGATCCACTTTTACAAAACGTCTGAACAGCTTTCAGTTGACGGATGGGGATCAATGTAACACGCACAAAAAAAATCAGAGCGAACAGCCCTCTAATTTGGATTCTACGAATGAAAAACGAATGCGTCACTCCATTTAAACTATATATCGGTCAATAAAGGAGTTCAACTGATTTAGCATAATATTACAACAATATAGTACTAATTCTCGTAAAGGTATTGTGAAGCCGACATTTGTTAACGTATGTCACGGAAAAAGATCTCAAAAAGAAAGAATATATAATTACATGTAGTCAGTTTAAGCGAAGTTTGGGTATTTTGCTTGGTAAACGCTCACACATTAGTACTTATGCGCGGATCACGTAGCTAGCGCCGGGATCACGTAGGGGTCATGCATACCGATCTGGCACTCCGTAAAATCTATGTACGAACTTACTGACCGGCCGAAAATACGTATGTACCTAATTAACCGACGTCCCTCAGTTTATTCAGTTTTAGGTCTATAACTCCACGAAAAAGAGATTTCAAGCCCTAATTTATTCAGGCATGTTATTAAATGACATTTCCTTTCATATAAGACAATAACCTCGCAACTTTTGAATTTTGGCTTGCAAAAGTGGATCTCTCCCTTTAAGACCTGCTTTAGGAAATATTGATATTAATAATGATCCAGTGGGACAATATGATGCTTCTGTGGGTGATACTTTTAATGCTTTATCAGAGGAATTAAACCTCGATTTTCATTTTGATGACCCAGCAGCAGAAGCTCTCACTAGTTATATAACAAACAAACAGTTTCATGATGTGGTCAAAGATTATAGTAATGATATTTTTTCGCTATTACATTTGAATATTAGAAGCTTAAATAAACATTTTGATGATTTGCAATTATTGTTAGATGTCCCCTCTCAAACACCCCTCTCTATAATTGGTTTGACTGAAACTTGGTTAACTCAAGATGTAGATTCATCACATGCCCTTAATGATTATGAGTTTGTTTATAAAACATAGACAAGATCGATTAGGAGGTGGTGTAGCTATGTATGTATTAAAACGGTATAATTATGTAGTTCATGAAAATATTTCATTAATTAACGATTTAATAGAGTCCCTATTCATTGAAATTATAATACCGGGTCATAAAAATATATTAGTTGGTGTTATTTATCGACCTCCAAATTCTAGTTTAAAAGATTTTTTAATTTATGTAACTGACTTAATTAAGAACCCCCTTTTTGAGAATAAAGATTGCTTTTTAATGGGAGATTATAATATAAATTTATTGAAACATGCTGATAATAATGTGTCACATGAATTTCTTGAAATATTCTTGTCGGCCTCTTTTCTCCCTCTTGTTTCTAAACCCACTCGTGTTGCAGATTCTTCTGCCACCTTTATTGATAATATTTTTAGTAATGTTATACCTCACCCGAATTCTTATATTGTTCTTTCTGATATTACTGACCATTATCCCATTTTAACCCAATATAATGTAGCTCCAGTGGTAAAAATTGGTGGCCCTCCCCGTTTAATTCGTAAAGTAACGCATGATAATGTAGCACGTCTTGGCGCTAGTCTGGATAATGCTGATTGGTCTGCTGTGTACGATAATGATGATGTAAATTCATCTTACGATATATTTTTAAATATTTTTAATTGTCAATTAGATATTGATATCCCACAACAAAGTGATAAATCTTGTAATTATAAAACGTCTCCAAGATTCCCATGGATCTCTAAATCTTTATTACGATCGATAAATAGAAAAAATAACTTGTATTATAAATATAAACTAAAAGGTACTGATAAACTTAAATTAAAATATACTTCTTATAAAAATATACTTATTAAACTCATACGTTTGGAAAAAAGAAGGTATTTTGTTAATCGATTAGAATTATCTAAAAATGACATGCAAACAACTTGGAAGATTATTAAACAAGCAATGAATTTAAATAAAAATAAATCAAATATAACTAGAATTCGACAGGATAATGTGATGGTTGATGATCCTGGTAATATAAGTAATATTTTTAATATATACTTTTCTTCAATTGGAGAAAATCTTGCTCAAAATATTCCTGCTTCAGATAAACATTTTGTTGATTTTTTAAGTACTCCCAATCCTGATTCGATTTTTTTTGTACCTATTCATAAAAATGAGATTTTGGATATAGTCTCTAATTTAGATAATAAGAAAAGTTCAGGCTACGATGGTGTAAATAACTTTTTATTAAAAGGTATTATTGTTTCTATAGTTGATCCTCTCGTTCATATTTTTAATTTATCTTTATTAAATGGCCAATTCCCGGATATAATGAAAATTGCTAAGGTCGTCCCCCTCTTTAAGAAAGGAGACAAACTAGATGTTAGTAATTATCGTCCAATTTCTTTGTTGTCCACACTTTCTAAAGTTTTAGAAAAAATTATATATACTCGTACTATTTCTTTTTTTAAGAATAATGATATTTTTTCTAACTTTCAATTTGGATTCAGGGAAAAACATAGCACAATTCATGCTTTATTGTCTTTTGTAGATAAGGTGGCACATGCTATTGATAAATCATTACACACAATAGGAATTTTCCTTGACTTCTCCAAGGCCTTCGACACGATTAACCACACTATTTTACTCTATAAACTTTCTCATTATGGTATACGTGGGAAGGCCTTGGAGTGGTTCCGGAGCTATCTTTCTAATAGAAAGCAGTATGTTTCTTTAAATGATGTTAATTCCGAATTTCGTTATGTCACTTGCGGCGTTCCCCAAGGAAGCTTATTGGGTCCACTTTTATTTATTATTTATATAAATGATTTTTGTAAATCTTCCGATATATTGTCATTCATACTATTTGCTGATGACACTAATTTATTTTTTTCTCACAGAAATCCACATATTCTAGTAGAAACGATTAATATTGAGTTATTTAAGATTTCCCAGTGGATAAGAGCTAATAAATTATCTTTAAATTTTCAGAAAACTAAATTTATGCTTTTTAGTAAATCAATAGATTCTTTGCCCTCAAATATTGTTTTTGATAATAATGTATTGGAAAATGTGCCTTCTATTAAATTTTTGGGAGTAATTGTTGATAATAAACTTTCATGGAAATGTCACATTGATAGCATTTGTAAAACTATTTCGCGTAATATTGGAGTTATAAAACGGTTAAAAACTTGTCTCCCAATGAATTCTTTGTTTATGTTATACTCATCTTTAATATTGCCGTACTTAAACTATGGCCTTCTTGCTTGGGGGAACACGCATCAATCGTTTTTAGATAGGCTATTATTGTTACAAAAAAGGATTATTCGTATTATTTGTGATTCCACTGCACGCTCCCATACAGACCCTTTATTTTTTAATAATAAATTATTAAAAATTAATGACTTGTACTTATACCAATTAGGTCAATTTATGTATAAATATGATAATAATTCATTACCTTCAGCTTTTGATTTTATGTTTTTTAAAAATTAATCGGTTCATAATTACCCAACTAGACAGTCAAATGAATTTCATTCACCCCTTTTAAGAACTTTATTAGCTCAGAATACGTTTATTTATGATGGTCCTAAATTTTGGAACACTCTTGATATAGGTATGAAAAATGTACCTTCACTTAATTCTTTCAAAAGAAAACTTAAATTATATTTATTACAACGTTATGGTACTAGTTAACTTAATTGTTTGGTAATGAAAAGGGTCATCGTAAAAAACCTTTCATTATTATTATTGTTGCTTATTCTGGAAATTGCGCCGCTATTTTAATGAAATAATATTTCTTATTCTCTTAATTTGTATGAAATTTTTGTTTTAATTTTATTTTATACATTTTCTTTTAGTCTTGCAGGTCCATACCTTCTCATTCCATACCTTCTCAATCCATTCATATTTTCTATATTTTCATTATCTTTTGTACAGCATCTTCTTGTTCATGTATGCTTCCACACTGCGTCTTATTTGTTCATACATTCATGTTCTCTTCAGTAGTCTCCGTAGGCACAACACTATTTTGAATTCTTATCAAACAGTTTTGTAATAATTAATTTTTTTTGTAATACTATACTGTATAATATTTGCTATCTTGTTTGTTTTTTTTGTTTTTTTTTCTATTATTCACAATTTTTCCGTATTTGATTTTTCGTATTTTTTTCCGTATTTGATACTTTCATTACTTTGTAAAACATTAATTTTTGAGGGATTCCACATTCTACAAGCCATGCTTTTTAGTGGATCCCTCCATTTTCACTTGAAATTTAAACATACAGCAACATTCGTTTACTTTCTGTTTCCGCTTTTATAATATGATTATTTCTAAATGTCAAAATTGAATTGTACCTTGTTTACAAATCTAAACATTTCGTAGTATCTTATTCATTATATTTTAATCAATTATTATATCAACATACATTTTGATTGCCAATGTTTATAATTTATTGTTTATACTTTCACAAATGTTGTTGTGAATTATTCATTGTAAATATATGTATCTTCTTGTTGAAAATGAAATAAAATTGAACATTGAACATACAATGGTTACAGTTGATATTACTTCCATTACCCAGCACATGACCATACATTTAATAGAATAGACTCCATTGGTACACGGTAGTATATAAAAGCCGTTGATACGAACATAATAATTACATGGAGGCATATATTCTACACGCAGAATTTACCATAAAAATCAGTAAAACAAAAAAATTCAATTCAGCTAGAATATTAATCAAGAGGGTATCAATAAAAATTGTTTCGTATGGGATATACTTGTTATCTAAGTATTTCCTATACAAATCATTGTTCCCATTTAATAATACTAGTACATAACTAGTGTAATAATACAATAAAGCTTGTTATAAGTGGTGAGCGTAAAGTCGTTATACATGGCTCCTCAGTGTCATATAAAGCGACCGAATACATACTGACTGTATTCTCATCGGTTGCACAACTTTAGCCCACACTAATAATTCGAGACTGAGCAGTAACTATTGTAACTGTTTACGCCATGTGTCTGCAGTATCAATAGTCGATGTCACACAGGAGCGTATTATCGAGATAATTCGTAGCATAATTGTAGCCTGTCTGCCACGTACGTAGGTGAATTATCTAGATATTTACTATTATCTAGATAATTGTGTGTATGACGCCAGCTTGTGTAAATCCCTCTGCAAAGTGTATTGTTGATAGTATTATCGGTCACCAGTAATAAAACATGCATGGATGATCCAGGTCGCAATATTACTGGTAACCGGTTATACAATGAC
>JBAMJV010012397.1:0-22555 GCA_037951105.1 Echinarachnius parma | reverse complement strand
ATCACTATCATCAATCTGTATACATATATATACGAGGGGTGCTCTAGTCTGCAGAGGTGACTCGTGGTGGGGCATGTGGCTGCATTTCCTGTCTTGCTTGCTCTGAATGGAAGGGTGGATTGATGAACTAATAACAAGTGTGTGAGAGACAAAACACAGGGCTGTGCAGAGGCATTCATTAAATATCGGATTGATGATATCGGATGCAAAGCTCACAAACTGCTTGTCTGAGTGCCAAGAGTAAAATGCAGCTGTTGGGCACTCTGGAAGGAAACAAATTGGTCACTCAGTTCTGCTTGTTTCCCCCCCAAACATGGAACAGGACAAAATGATATCCATTCAAATGAAATGGTATACCTTGAACAAACTTTTATGGATGTTTTTAGTCCTGAGTTTTCACGAGAGTTGGTGTTTTGAAACGGTACAGCGTGAATATGAGATTGCGATAAGTGCAGATACGTTTATCCATGGATCAGTTGTGAGCTGGGGAATGTATGACTACCTTGAGATCGGGAGAAGGACTGATGGTGTAGAGAGTCGCATGTTGCTGACCTTTGATATTGATCAGTTCAGAGCACATAGTCAATGGGGGCAGGTCTCTAATCTCCCTAATGTTGACCGCAGCATCATCCTCGGTGCATCACTGAGACTAACTTGCCGCAACATTGAAAACATTGCCACCACAGTCCAGAATGATCGTTTCTTTGATGAAACTCTGAATGTTGGAAGGGTACTGCTGCCATGGGAAGAATCTTCAGTGACTTCCACCATCCGTACCGGTCTGGGAGACACATGGAGCTTTGAAAACCTAGGAACAAACGGGAGTGACGCGACTCTGCCCGTGGCAATTGTCCCTATGTACATGGATTATGTGTCTTGCTTGAATGGTGGAACAGTGACCTTTGACCTCAGAGACACTTTGTTGTCTTGGTTGGATGCACAAAGTGCCAATTTTGGACTGGTCATCTGGGCAGAAGATGCATTGCTGTCCAGTAAGCTGATCAAGTTTGCATCCAGTGGCAGTTATGAGGACCACCCTGTATTACTTGTTACCATTCAAGACACCTTGGCTGGAGTATTTGGTGAGTACTTTCTGTAAATTAGTTTCTTTTATCAAAGATTAGAGCATACAAACTTCATGATCGTTTTAAAGGATGTGACAAACAAGTATTTATTCAACAATAGTTGTTGTTCTTCTAAAGCGGTCCCTATCCGGACTCACTTGGAAAATAGGTCTCTATTGAGTATTTACAAAACCAACAGCAGGCCAACAATATCTATAGCCAAATCCATGCTTAGTCACATAATGCTGAGTAATTTGAAGTTGTGTAACATCATCATAAAGCACTGACCTTGTTCTTTTGTTTGAGTCATAAGAATGATTGTACAGGTACGTGTACATACACAGCAATACCGTTAATAAAACATTTATTTTAATCGACGGGGCAAAGGGAATAATGATATTTCAGAGGCTGTTTTAATTCTCAGGTCCTTTGTCACTTATGAACCAAATGATGATCTACAGATGAGTTATGATATTTATTCATATTATTGGGGATAAAAGCAACATTTTCAATCGTTTGAGGGGTTTCTCTGGACTGTTATAGCTATAACAGCAATGTCAGGAAATAAGAACTCGGTAGCACACAGGATGAGGCATCTGTAGGGGAAACATGCAATTAGGATATAACACACCTGTTAAACCGAAATCTCAATGAAAATCCTATAATATGCATATTGTACCTCTTCTGAAAGCTGAGATCATACTGAGCATGAAAAAGTTAATTTTGAAGACATTACACCGCCCAGAAAACAATTAAAAGCAAATTTAAACTCTTATTCTGAACCCCGATTTTCGCCGTTTGACGGCGATTTTGGGCAGAGAAATTTGATGACGTCACAGGTTGACTATGACCAAAGACTGACCAAACAACCCCGCATACGGCCGCGGACGGTAGAGCGGTAGTACAATAGGTACCCTTTGCCTCCCACAACGATCCCCCAGTCCAGCCGCGCAGCGCGCGCTCGTCGATCCCGCGCTAGATCGAGTTATGCTGCCCTGCTCAATCGATAGAACGCCGTCCTTGTCAATATCACTTTTCTTGTGAGATTCGACCTGAAATCTGCGAAATCGGAGAATGGCGGAAATGTCTGAAGGAAGTGAAAATGTCAAGCATGGTTTTGAGGTGGAAATCGCGAGTTCGCAAGTGTCGACAAAGTTGAAATCGAGTCGCAAAGTAGGGAAAAGATGCATGGCGTATGGCTGCGGCAATTGTACAGCGAATTGCACCATGTCGATGCACAGTTTGCCGGGGAAGATGCCGGGGGAAAGGGAACGTTTCTCTCCCCTCCAGAAGGCATGGGTCGACTTCATTAACAAGAAAAGACAGTTTGACACCAAAGTTGCTCGAACATACAAGCACATCATCCTGTGTGCTGGACATTTTACACAGGAGGACTTTGAACCAAGTCAAGCCCAGATGTACAGGAGAGGTCTTCGTAAGTTCCCACCAAGGCTTCGACAAAGTGCTGTTCCAAGTTTGGATGTTGCGGTGCATCCCTTCCCACCAGAGTGGTTTATTCCACATGCCCTTGCTTCAGCGCTCGAGACTGGGGAACACCTCGAAACCGACATGGCAACCTCATCAGATTTTGCTACGGATACAGACATGACCGAGACGGAGACAGTGGCAGAGTCGGAGTTCTCACCACCACCGGTCAAACTCAAAAGACGCCGAGAGTCCCAACACATTAGAAAGAAGGTAAAAAAAAAGCTTTGTTACTTTATTTAGTAAAATGTTCTTTTTCTTTTACGCTAAATCCCCCCCCCCCGACCCTGTATACCTTCTCTTCCTTAATTAAACTTGTCATGTCATCACCTAGTATGAGTATGACTACGTCTTAAAAAAGATGTATTCTAAAGTTCATTTATTAGGCTTGCGCCAACAATGACAAATCGCACAAACAAGTCATGACCAAAATGAACTGGAAATTGTATAAACTGAGGTTGAAAAATTGTCCCCTTGGCCTTGTCGTAAAGCTACAGACTTAACAATAACAGTAGAAATTGTGTTACTTGTCACTTCGTGTTTGTCTAAAATGTACATGCCCCGAAACTGGTGATCTCCACTCTGTATGAATGTAGATCGACTACAGTTATTAATTATAAATTTCTTTTGTCTTTTGTTATTTCAGGAAGTAGCTGACATATGTGCTAATTTCTTCAGACATGCAGAAGAGGAGAGAGCAGAAGAAGAAAAGATGGACTTTCTTGATCGCTCCAAGAGTGCACAATGTTCAGTCAAGGTTAGTGCTATGATTTACCTAACTCTAGACCCACCTAATAATAGTAATACAGCCCCCAAATTTTAACTTTTGTATGCACGATAATCGTGCTTAAAATGATGCATATAGCGGTAAGTTGTATCACATATTTGTGCTCATCGGTGGGAAGACAAGTACGTATCATCATGATGTACATGTAACATTTTAAGCACAATTATCATGCTCACAAAAATAAAAATGTTGGGGCTGTATTAGGTGGGTCTTGTTATGTTCTAAAGGTTTACCAAAGATGATATTAATTGTGCTCACATTGTTATTTGGGAGATCATGTACTTTGATCTAGAAACTGGGGCATTCTGATTGAATTTAACAAATTTGTATTAACATTTTCTCGATGAAATTGTATCTAAATAAATAATATGCTACAGCCAGCAAAAAGAAAAAATCATAGTTGGGCAACAAGTCTTCTAAGTTCTATATATATATTTTTTAAAGAAGTAAGCATAGTGCGACAAAACTATTTGTTAACACTTGTCCCCCCAAAAGATGGCCATGATGCACATAGAGACACGAAATTATAGAGAGAGAGAGAAAAAAAAGAAAGAAATGGGTGAAAAGTGGTTACATGTTGTGAATGTTTTTCACAATCTTAGACATAGTGTAAAGCCAAGGGTGGTTTTGGGGAATCCAGATTTAAGTTGTTTGCCCCATTTGGGCAAGCAGGTTATTAGCCCTAGTCCTCTTTATAATAGTAGTCATCTCATTAATGTTTTATTCAGTCAGTAATAAAAGAAGTAACTAATGTATCTTTTTCTATCATTTCAGATGATTGATCACAAGGTTGGTTACAAGAGGACCAAGACTAGAACCTGCAAAGTGCAAGTTAGACCATCCTTTGCCACGAAAGGTTTGTCTTCAATCTTCATGCAAGAATTTTATTCTATTTTGTTTTGAGAAACCATAATTGTGTCATGATGATAAAAAGGGATTATTGAAATAATTATCAGCATAAGCCCATCACCCTTTTACAAGGCTTGACACACTTACCATTGGTTGGCAAGCAGGGTTGAAGGGCAAGATAATCACCGAATATCTTTTCTAAAAGGTTAAGCAAGTTTTTTTTTTATTCTAGATATTACAGTACTGTTGTTATGGTTTTTCATGATTGAATGTCTGACAAAAAATGCAAACTACATTTCATCTCAGAATTTGTTGCTTTCTTCTAAAACTTAATTTTTGCAAGTATACGTAGTTCTTATTTCTAGTTTCATAATATATTCTATTGGGCAAACTGCTGTAGGCAAGTAGTAAAATAAGAGGTCTGCTTTTTACCATCACCTGAATCATTCTGTTTCTACTCATAATAGGGGTACAAGTCAACCTCGTTCAGAAGCCCGCAACTGATGAGGCACCGCTCTGCTGTGATGCTGCTGCTCAGACTTCAGAAAGTAGTTTCGTCGTAGCGCCACTTGAAGAGGAAGCCGATCTTGATGATGACGTGGACATGAACTTCGAGGAAGCGGATGATGAGCGGAATGATCCTACATATCAACCAGGAAGTGACTCTTCAGATGAAGAAGTGGAAGCAGTCAAAGTGTAAGTTTCATCCCTATTCCCTCACCAAAGTGTGAAGGATTACACCAATTTGTTTAACCTGATTGCAGCGTTGGCGATTGTCTTTTTAGTTTTAATATTTATTTTTGAACAATCGTACCAATCATACTAACGTGTCCCCCTCCCCCCCTCCCTCTTGTTTACCTCATGAACCAAACAGCAATTCCATGATAAAGTGGACAATATGTCATGCTGTGACGATGTTGAGTTTGTCATGAAGTGATATGCAAAGTGGGTAACAAATCCTAACAGCATGACACTTATCATGGAATTGCTGCAATGAATGTTATAATGAATTGAACTTAAATTTTGATGTTATTTTGTTCAAAATCATTTTTTTGATAGCCTGCAACGAGGCTAATTTCATTTTTTTTTAAATTCAAATCACTGTGTTTTTTTTGTATAACTTGAATTTGAAATCAGTGATTTAAATCAGCCTACCCTGCCTGTACATGTCTTCAAAAAGAAAACAATGTGTATAATACATGTGTCTGTATGATATCTATAGGGCATGTTATGTGATTTGACTCATAATTTTTAATTTTGTTTCTTTTTCTCATTTCTGTTTTTCTGCAGCCCAAACCAGAAAAATGTGCTTGAGGAGGAGAAATACATCATCTTTGAAAGCTGCCTCCTGACTTTGTTCACCTTTTGCTACCAATGCCTCTCAACAAATGTCACCATTAACAAAGTGCGGCCCAAGTGCTTTGGGTCGCAACTGAAGGTCGTTGTTTCGTGCAATTCGTGCAACTCCACGCGAGAGTGGTATAGCCAACCGAAGATCGGAAACCTGAATGCAGGCAATATACTTCTCTCTGCAGCGATCTTGTTTGGGGGAGGGAGTCCCACCAAAGTATTGAGAATACTTTCTCACATGGGCCTCCAGGTCATCTCCAATCAGACTTTTCTCGAACACCAGCGGGACTACCTGCAACCCGCCATCACCCGGGTTTACCACCAGCAGCAGCAGCAACTTGTGCGACAGATTGGGGACGAGGCGTTGGTGCTTGGCGGTGATGGAAGGCATGATTCACCGGGGCATTGTGCGAAGTACATGAGCTATACGCTCATGGACATGTCAAGAAGAAAAGTGGTGGACATGCAGCTTGTCCAGGTGAATATTAAATTTATCAATGATAACTATGATATTGTTCAAACAGCATATTTAGCAGTTCTGTCGAATGGATACAAATTCAAGTAGTAAATTTTGTTTAATACATGATGATCACCCCCGCCCTCTTACTTTTAATTGGGGGGGGGGGGGGGGGGTGGTGGGTGGGGATGTGATGGGCTACCTTTTGGGGGTAACAAAAGCTAAATTTTGTTTATCAGATTTTATGCTATATTGTATTGTTGTTTAAAATAAGGACTGGTTATTTAGGGGATAAAATCACTTATCAATCTATTTCTTTCCCCTACTGTGTATTATTTCATAAAAAACAAACAAATTTCTTAACTTTAGCTTTTGTCATTCTATTTTATTTCAGAGCACAGAAGTCAACAATAGCAATGCTATGGAAAAGGAAGGCCTGAAGAGGGGACTGGAGAGTCTGCAAGAGCAGAACGTGACCGTTGGCTCCCTAATCACAGACAGACACGGACAGGTGGCCAAGTGGATGAGAGAAACCCATCCCCAAATTGATCACCGTTATGATGTCTGGCACATCGCAAAAGGTGAGACCTCTGACAATACATTTAATTGTACGTACCTGGATAATTATCCGATTTAATATCACATTTTGATTTCAAACACTAAATTACATCATTAAGATATACGTTTGTCAGACTTTATTGATACATGAAAGATTTGCAGAGCTACAGTAATGAGTATCTGATGTTAGAAATGCAAAAGTATACAATATCTATTTAAACAAATTGAAACAATATTAAACATATCAATGGAATTTATATCAGTTTCTCAGATTTATTTTTAATTACAGAACTTTCTTTTTTATTAAAACAAAATAACTAGGCATTAAGAAAAAGCTGACGGCTCTTTCGAAGCAGAAGGACTGTGATGCTGCTGGACGATGGAAGCGATCGATAGTGAACCACGTGTACTGGTGCGCGTCTTCGACTCCTGATGGGAATGGGGAGGTCATAGCTGCCAAGTTCAAATCCATGATGAACCATCTGCAGAATGTTCATGTGGACCATCATGAATTGTTTCCCCGATGCCAACACCCAGAGGACTACCCAGACAGAGAGTGGCTTAGAGAAGGTAACATTTCTTTTTCATATATTTAATAGTACACAATTTGTATAAGCCAGTTGCTCATCTTGTTTCTTTGTCTCTTATTTTCTGTACAGTTTACCAGCTTTCTTTCTGCAGTACGTTAAGACACTATGTGAATATTAAACAGTATTATTATTATTACATTATTTACTAAAAGGTTCATTCAAATTGAATTTTACAACTTGATCCATCACTATGATAGTGTTGGCTTATATTTAGATATCAGTCACAGGGGATGGGAATTATTTTGTATCCTGTGTAATTAGATATTCTATCTACTGTTGTTTTTTTGTCCAATTATTTAGGCACAAAGGTCTTTGCAAAGATAGAGGAAGTACTCATGAGAACAAGGCTTGTCAATGATGTCAAGAAAATGTCCCCCGTGGCCCAAACCAGTTCTGTGGAATCCTTCCACAGTGTTCTTCTTCACTGGGCACCAAAGATGACAGCATACTCTTATCCAGGGATGAAGTGCAGGTGATTTTACTTTGTCTAGTTTGGGCCCAGTCAAACATCAATATAAACTATTATCGTGTATTCGTTTCTCAGATAAAAAGTCTGCTGGTACATTACACTCATATTAAAGTCAGTATGTGAGGTATAGGATTGCATAATAACTTTTGAATGATTATGCAATTAACCAACCGATCAAACACTGTTGCAGCAGTTAACTGCTTATTTCAATCTTGATTGCGGCTACACACAAAAACGTTAGGGGAACACAAAATATTGCAGTTGAATTACAATTTTGTTATGTTATTATTTAAGTTTTAACACTAGGAGGAAATTACAGTTATTTTAACAATGGTGTCGTGACAATCGACTGCCATTTTGATGAAACAAAATTATGCTAATTAGTGAATCTGTTTTTATGTATAGGTATTTTGCTATACCGTTAAAGTGCCTTTAGAGTATCATATGGACAGTATGCTTTTAAAATTGGTTTTAAAGATCATAACTTGTCTTTGGTATGATCTACTCATGTGGGATCAAGTGGATGTCCTTACAACATGCTTCAAAAAGCATCCTGCTCACATCCTGCCCACATTTGCCTCCAAGTACACTTTTACAGTATCAGTGTTTGAGTCAACTGTATTTTGTTCTTTCTTTTTTTTAGAGAGAACTTGTTGCATAATTGGTCTTAATTCTGTAATATTTCTTACATTTCATCAGACTTCTTCTTGCTGTAATGCACTGGAATGAGAACGCAGACCGTGGCCAGGCAACTACTTCGGACGGGACTCCAAGGTACAAGATTACATTCCCCAAGGCGAAAGCAGGAGAGCATTCCGTTGCCAAAGTCTTGACTGCTTGCACATTTGGTGAGTATACAGTATGCGTAATATTCCATAATTTTGTTGTAATACAGGGAGACCCCGTTATAACGAGGTAGTCGGGGACTATCGATTTTACCCCGTTATAAGCGGAATCTCGCTATAACAGGGTTTCCCTGTAGCAGAATTCCTTTTTCATGCAAAGTCTGTTTCTCATTATTTTTCCAGTTTCTTCTCCTCCTTTATCCACTTTAATTCTTCTTTGTCTTCATGTTTTCTAAGACTACATAATTATGTATTCATTATGTTTTTCCAATTTACCTGTCTTCTGTCTGCTTCCTCTATCTTCCATTCTTGCTTTGTTTTGGTTTTTGTATGTAAAAAAAATTGTTAATGTTAGTGAAATGAAATAAATGAAAATGAATATAAAAATAATAGCAAGTTGTTAAGATAACCACTTAGAGAGGATCATCGGGCCATCCAAGCGAATATTACACACTTTAATCATTATTACTTATTTCTTACAATTTTTAACCAATGGCATTTGAGAAAATATTAAATTTATTAGTATTTTCAAATTTGCACTTATAATTCAATAGATAATTTACCAAATTAGTTGACGTTGTGCAACTCTGTTTATTGAAATACTGCCTAGTAATTGGGGATAATTTCATGTGAATCTATGTAAGCTCATAAGAAATGTAGTAAAAACATTTCAACTTTCCCAGGGTAGTATTTTGTTGGCAGTTATGTGAATAGAAAAATTACTTGATTTTATCCCCCCCCCCTCTTTTTTTTTGGTCTTATTTTCATACAGGCTACGTCACTGCTATCATGGATGAAACCATTCTCCTAGTTTCCAGAAAGGAGAAGCTGCGAGAAGCAATACCGGAACTGCAACACAAACCAGCGTTGTGTGCTGAATTTGCAAGACCAGTGAAGGCTGATGCAGTCAGGAGATTGGAAGAATGCAGGAGATTTGCTGCAACTTAATTTGATTTTTATGCCTCTGCCAACGAAGTGGCAGGAGGCATTATGTTTTCACTTTTCAGATTGTCCGTCCGTACGTATGTATCGTTCTCACGATATCTCAAGAACTGGTTGATGGATCAATTTTAAACTTGGTATGATTGGGATAATCTGATTAGATTTTGGGGTTTCTCGAGGTGAAAAGTCAGTATATGTTAAAAAAAGCATCGTTCTCACGATATCTATAAAAGAACCGTTTGAAGGATCAATTTTTTAAACTTTGAATGAGTTACGAGATCAACGGTCAAGGTCACATGACTCAATATATATGCAAAAATAGCTTGTAATGGCAAAATCTCAAGAACTGAATGTCAGATTTCAATCTTACTTGGTACCTGAATTTCTTGGGAGCCAATGTAGCCATCAAAGTTTGTGGTTCTATGGTCAATTTCACAGAACGGTACATTTTTTTTTTCAGTGTACGTTATTTTGGGCTTGATATAAAAAATCGCATCATAACTTTGCAACCACATGAACGTTTGTAGCCAAACTTTGACGGTAGATGCCCTATAGGAACCGCAAAATTATTTCAGGGTCAAAAGTCACATAGATAGGTCAAAGGTCAAATGATGCCCCTGAGAATTATTGCATGCGTACAGGGCGAGACACATGGCTATCGCCTTGTTATAGTATGAAAGAGCTAAATTATTTTCAATTTTTTTTATTCCAAAAAAAGAAAACATTAAATCTGTTCAAACGGACGTTTGATTTCTAGAGTTATATGCAGACAATAATGTCAGTCGGCAGGGGGAGATGTCTTTTTATCTTTGTGAAGTACAATGATGCAATCATTTTGTTATAGTATGAAATAGCCAAAGTACTTATTTTGTTTAGGGGGAGATGTCTTTTTGTCTTTGTGAAGTACAATAATGCAATCATTTTGTTATAGTATGAAATAGCCAAAGTACTTATTTTGTTTAGGGGGAGATGTCTTTTTGTCTTTGAAGTACAATAATGCAATCATTTTTATTTTCAGTCATGTTTCTAGTCTGTATCAATGACAACTCAAATGCAATGTGCAATTTTGTGTTCCTTACCATATGCAGATGATGTCAGTCGGCATAATTTACTTATTTTTTGTAGGGGTAGGGAGATATCATTTTGTTTCAGTATGAAAGAGCCAAAGTATTTTCAGTCATGTTTCTAGTCTGTATCAATGACAACTCAAATGTAATGTGCAATTTTGTGTTCCTTACCATATGCAGACGATGTCAGTAGGCATAATTTACTTATTTTTTGTAGGGGTAGGGAGATATCATTTTGTTTTGGTATGAAAGAGCCAAACTATTTTCATTCATGTTTGTTTCATTTTGTTTCTAGTCTGTATCAATGCCAACTCAAATGCCATGTACAATGTTTTGTTCCTTATCATATATGCAGACAATGTCAGTTGGCATACTTTACTTATTTTTGTTTAGGGGGAGATGTCTTTTTGTCTTTGTGAAGTACAATAATGCAATCATTTTGTTTCAGTATGAAAGAGCCGAAGTATTTTCATTCATGTTTGTTTCATTTTGTTTCTAGTCTGTATCAATGCCAACTCAAATGCCATGTACAATGTTTTGTTCCTTACCATTTGCAGACGATGTCAGTCGGCATAATTTACTTATTTTTTGTAGGGGTAGGGAGATATCATTTTGTTTTAGTATGAAAGAGCCAAAGTATTTTCAGTCATGTTTGTTTCTAGTCTGTATCTTACAACTCAAATGTAATGTGCAATGTTTTGTTCTTTTCCATATGCAGACAATGTCAGTCGATTTCATTTATTTATTATTTATTAACTTTTGCATTTATTTATTTATTTATTTATTTATTTATTTATTTATTTATTTATTTATTTATTTATTTATTTATTTATTTATTTTTTTTTAAATTTATTTATTTATTTTTTTTTATTTTTTTTTTTGGGGGGGGGGGATGGGGGTTATGTGTTATTACAATGCCAGTAAAACTTTCTTGTACTGCAATCATTGTCTTATTGTATGAAAGTCATGTTTTTTTTTCTTATTTATTTATTATTATCAGGTTGTTTTAGGGGTGCACCCTGTATGACATTTGCAATAAAAACAAGTTAACTTATATAAAATGTATATGCATTATTAATTTTATCTTTGCCATCACTGAAAAAGCGTGACATACCACTATCAAGACATTCAAACCACGGGCGTAGCGAGTTACGTAATACCCATTCAACTGGGGGGGGGATGTAATCCGATGAATGAATAGCTCATCCCCCCCACTTGAATGGGTATCAATGTCATGTCTACGCCCGTGATTCAAACACATTACAGGCACACACTTTCATTAGTTCAGACACGGAACATATCATGCACACACGCATACAAACACATGCATGCACGCACACAAACAAACGCATGCATGCACACATCTTATATCATAACAATTGCTTTTCTGAACTCGCCAGACTAGGACTTGAGGGTTGTGCTTGATGATTTGTTTGTGTGTGACATGTCTAAAGATTAAAAGGAACAACAAAAAGCTAGTCATCAAATAAACGTGATAAAAGCATTTATTTACAATATTTACAACAAAAGCACCATAGCGGAAATGACATTGATACAATGTTTCCCAAAAAATAAATTCCTGGCTGGGTCACTTCTTGTCGTTTTGCAAAGGCTTGTAAGCAGTAATAACAAGGCTGAGTAGTGACGAGCAGACCTGACTCCCCAATGAGGAAGAACCACAGGATGACAATGTCCATAGAAAAAAGTTCACCTAGTTTGCATCTAGTCTTTGGAGAATCGTCCCTGTGTAGTGTCCTCTTGCATCAGGGTAGGTGTCCTTTATGTCCGCTTGGACACATGCTGGAAGTTGAACACGGAAGTCCTTTCCAAGGAAGCCCCAAATCCAGCGAACGAATTGGCGGTATGCCACATAACGATACTTCCTGTAATTAAAGAAAAAGAAGAAAGAAAACAATATACAGTATGTCAGTCTGGTAGTATTTTTGAGCCATAATTTTGGTCACTTTGTTGAGTCACATGTTCTGTGTAAATGACAAAAGTTCAACATATTATTGCCTTTGTTACCCCCTCCCCCCCCCCCCCCCACCCCACCTCAACAGACACAAAAATATGGCTAGATCAGAGAGTTGCATTTTGTTCGCTTACTTACGACTATAGTATAAGCCACCAGGTTGCTAGAAGAGACAATTTAGTATGTATGGCGACCTTCTGTGTAACTCCATTATTAATGCACACAATGTCGCCTTCATACTCAAAAGCACCCTAAACGAGCATTTGCGTGGTGCAAAAAATACACCCTAAGTAAGTATGATTATCAGTAATTTGATACCCTAAGCAAGTACATGTAATCTTTTTTGTAAACCCCTATTAAAAGCAAGTGAGAACTATTTTTCATACCCTAAGCAAGTAAGCTGATTTTTTGGAGACCCTAAACGAGTAATTGATCAGCCTAAAAAAGACACCCTTTTTCCTGATTTTGGGTGATTTTGAGACCCTATTCGAGATACTCGAGTATCTCGCCTGATTGAAAAAAAAACCACACCCTTATTACTCGTTTTCTTGGTCATGCATGACACCCCCCGGGAACAGACCCCCCCCCCCCGTGTAAAATGATGACAAAATGTAAGTTGAATAACTTACTCGTTATTCCGTGCACCGAAGGATTTGGCCTGCCGCCGCCATTTCTCTGTGAAATGTTGCCAAGCAACATAAAGAGTAATGGGGTCGAGGATGGCTGCATTGAATGATGGGGCCTGTGTGATGCAATCATCGAGTTCTAGTCTTCTCAATTCTGTGATGACCTCTGGAATTTCTTTGCAGCAAGTACAGTCCCCAACTTGAAAGTTGGGATGCACCCTGCAATGGCCACATTGACACCTAGAATAAAGAAAAAAAAAATAATAATAAATACTTTACACCTTGGCTACAGTACAAATTGTCAAAAACACAACTGTTTCCCCCTTGATTACAACGAATTTGGAGAACCAGGGACTTGCGCATCATAAGCTGGCTGATCGGTGAGGGCTGCAAACTGCTAAATGAAATCTTGATATTATGGATGCTGTATCAAACACGATTTTGTCCATCGTCTGTCGCAATTGGTAGGTACTTTGCTATAGGAAGATCATAAACCGTTCGTTTAAAATATCAGTCAGGTACAGTTGCAGGTACACAAATACATTTGTTTATAATGCAGCTGAATGAAAATCTAAACCTGTAAATAAGCTAAATTGTGTGTTGTTATATTTTAATATGACACAAAAGAGTAGATTATAATTGACAGTTCATTACCTAACATTTATTCATCTGGCCAGCGGCAGAGTCGGAGATGGACCGGAGACATGCATGCAGCAAAGAGTGACGAGGCAAATAAAACATTTTCAAACAAGACTTTGCAAGGTTTATTTGTAAATTGAAAAAAATAATACAAATCTCATAATCTCAAAATGGTTGTCCAGACAACGCTAGTCTAATTCTAAGTTAGATGTGGAATTGCCCTGCCTAGCCAGTCACAGACAGAGTCAGAGTCAGCAGAGTCAGAGAGGTCGTGCAAAACTGCAATTAATCTGCTTTCGTGATTTTTTTGCCGATGCAATTTGAATGTTTTGGAACTGTTAATAACAATTATAATCAATTATGAATTATGTTAGACAAGAATAATTACAATACGATAGTAGATGGGTCTACACTCTACACATACCAATTCCCAGTGTTGTTGGGGTCAAGCCGCGAGAAATCTCGATTTCTCCACCGTTCATCATCATCATCATCATCCAGCAGTCTCGGGCCCGGTTCATGAAGATATGCAGCAGGTTGTACTGGCACTCCTGCAGCGTCTTGGTTTGCGTCTTGGTTTTCACCGGCTTCGGGGTCAAAATCTCCTAAATCCCCGTCATCATTGTCGCTGTCTGATGAATCATTCCTGTCCTCTTCTTCATCTTCTTCGGAAAAATCGACTTCGAAACTCAGTTCGAGAGTATTTTCCTCCATCTTCCTCGAAATAAAAACTGTCCAGCGCGATCGTACGTTATCAAAAAGCAATACACAACACCGTATATAATGCACGCGCATCGCTAGCGCTTTGCTTGATCAGCTGATCGGCCGGTCGGGCCCGTTCTACCGATGACGTCACGATTTTCAGGCCGATCGTTGAGCGAATTTCAGTCTCGGAGACTGCTCACTTTTGCCCCATTTTTGAAGACTTTTTTAGTCAAATTTCAACATTTTTATCGCGGATTAAGTTAATATCCTTAGAAAAAATAACATTTCCTTCACAAACATACCAAATTTTGCCAATTTGAAAGTCAACGATGGTTCGGTTTAAGCAAAAACATCAGTTTCACACTTTTCACACTCATTCAGGACTAGGAATTAACAAGATCTATTAAATAGTTCAAACTGCAAAGAAATTAATTAAATGCCATATTATAATAATCGTGTTACAAAATAAAAAAGAGACCTCATTGTAAATTCACAATGAGTTTTGGATATTAACACATAAGAAGGACTAGCAGAAGTTATTGAATCCACTTCTCCTTCACAATTAGCTATTAATCTGAACAATTTTGTAAACATAGCTTTCAAAAGGCATGGACAATTTAAATGAAGAATTTGAGGTTCATACGAACTACCCTTCACCAATAAATCTTTAAAATGTGTATATTAAACTTTGTATTATTTAGGAACAATGTTATGTTGATATTTTATGAGGCAATGTATCAATCAATGGTATGGTAATCAGATAAATGATATAGCTGTCAATGCTAATGGAGCCTTGCTGTGTTTTTGTTTGTTTGTGTGTATGCGTGTGTGTGTGTGTGTGTGTGTGTGTGTGTTGTGAGGCTTACACATCGAGGATGAGGGAGTTACTTAACTGTGATATGATATAAGTTGAGCCATATAATCCCTTGTGAGTCAACCAGATTACTTTCTTGCTAGTGACAGCAATATATGACCCCAGTTAAAGGGAAATGTTCACTTACAAGTATTTACAGTTTAGTATATCGTTTTGAACAGAGATATTCTTGAGCTTTATATAATTCTTGCACTAATACTCTGATGAGTGTGTGACATAAAAGTTAAGTATGCCTCTGTACAAAGTGATTTTACATTTTTTTAAAACCTATACCAAGCACCCATTCCTCTGCTTGAGGTGAATGAATATATTTCAACCGCTCATTATTCTTCAAATACTACTTATTGTATCCAGCAGGCATATATATATATATATATATACAGACATTAGGCCGCCAAATTACAAACATAAGCAGGGCTTGCGCTTAGCGGTGGCCCGGGTGCCAATGGCCACCTTACATTTAATTTGGCCACTAGAAATAAGCAATTGGCCACTAACTAATTAGGTTCTACAACACACTTGGTCTATGGTAAGAATATATTTGATGTGAAATTTTGGCCACATGAAAAAAAAAGGTTAAGGGAAAGCCCTGATAAGGATACTTCATTTGTTTTCATGAAGGTTATTTCTTTGGTCTTAAAATAATGATATGTATATGCATTTTTGATGTTGTTGATATCTGGTGTTGGCAAGCTCAAGAGAGCATTTGTGGGACCCACTCACGGACTGTAAAAGTATCCTTCATCATGTTTTGTTCTTGTTCCTATTCACATTAGTTCATTTTTTCCCTTTCTTTCTTGTTCACTCTATTCTACTCCTGTCTCACTTTCTTTACTTTGCTTGCTCTTGTTTACTCTACTATCCTATACCTCTTCAATTTGCTCATGTTAGTTCCATGTTTAGTTGTGTTAGCCTTGGCTCCATTTGACGTATTTACCATGTTTTGATTAGACTGATGTCTTAGATACACGGCTCCAAACCCAAGGTATCCTATCTATGGTTTCATATCTAGGGAAGATAGGAACGTGTTAACAATTAATCGGATTGATTAATTAATTAAAGTAATTATCAGACGAGGTGACTCCATAACACTGGCATAGATCTGTCAGTGATACACATTGTTCAGATGGGTTTGTTCATTCATTTATCCCCTGAACAAAAAACTTCCCCCAGATCAAGATGCCAGTGCTTTGTATTAAGAAGAATTTAATCACTTGAATATCATATCAGTCCCTTAAAATGTTTTTTGATGAAAATCATCATGTCTGTTTGATGTGTTTGTATTATTTGTAATAATTGTCATTTAAATTGTTATATAGTGTAACAGCAATGGTAGCTACAAAGTGTCATAACTAAGAGCTATGTATGCAAGTCCATAGTGAACAATTTTATTTGAAACATTGCGACAAGCCTTTCCAGCACATGGCCCATTTGGCTTCAGAATCATTACTAGCACTAGCTCTCATTTATGAACTGCACGTGATAATTTCTATTATCTGTCAGATTTATCTGCATTAGTGCTGCAAATTAAGTTCTGATTTTCAGGTTTCATTCTAGATAATTTCCTAAAAGTTTATAATAAATATGTTGTATTTTGGTTTTACGTTGCACCAACTAATTTGCATATGAATCTGCCCCAAAACCCAACAGATTAATTAGTTGACTACATACAAAAGTGACTAAAATGTCCCTTTGTCAAGTGAAACACAGCTCTAGATTTCATCATGATCGAGAGAAATTCATTGTTGACATTCACATCACACCGCATCACTTCCATTGTTCCATGATTCATTGCAAGTCATTCATCCATAATTTACAAGTTCTTGCCTGCGCCATTAATCATATTTTTGAGCAGGATGCTGAATTAAGTGTTGGCCTTACGATGAATTTGTAATTGTATTGCTAAATCTAGCAAATTCTCATTAGACTGGTTAAAAAAAGAACCCATATCTGTATGAAAAAATATGAATATCTGAAATTTTCCAGACTGCACAATACACCGAACAGAACAAATCTAAAACAGTTTCAAATGGAAAATATATCCTTACTAATACTGATTTCTTACTTGTAAATTACTGTTCACTCACCATTTCTACTGCATTATCACACTTCAAACATACTGGATATTTTTCCTGGGTAGTAGAAGTGTGTTTTTCCTACTTTTTCTACTTTGTTCATCTTTTAAGTTCACTACACTAGCTTGGTAGAAAGACAGACTTTATTGTATTGAGAGATGAAGAGACAATCATGTGAATGTAAACACATTTATTTGATTAATCTATTGAGGATGATGCCTGAGTTATCTAGGGAGTGGGGTCAATAGAACATGTTTATTGTACCATCATGAAATTGGTTATTGACTTATTGTCCATGAATATGGAAAGCAGGGAACTCAAAATAATGATTTGATTGAGCAGATATAACTATTCTTATTATGCTTGTTATTAGGATAACTTAGTGCATTGTTATGAAATGGAGAATATTGCATTAACTATAGTGCATTCACCCCAAATGATGCACATTTCATAATGGCAAAACATTTCTCAGAAAGTCATATTACGGTCCCTTTTTAAAATTAGTTTATAGGTAACTGAAAAAGGTCTTACTCTATTATAGTCTCAACATTTATCATTTTTGTTATATTGTGTTTGAGAAAATAGGAGCCTTGTCTAGCTAAGTGGTCAGTGCACTGTCTTTAGCTATCAGGAGGTCTCTGGTTTGATTCCCATAGATTTTTCGGTCTATGTTATAGTAAAACTTCCCATGATTGCACAGTAAAATGAAATGGTCTAAGGGTCTTTATATTGAAGTCAGTATATTTAAAAAAGAACTCAAGTTGGAAGCTGTGTAAAGCTAGGCATGGATTCCCAGGTACTTCCTTGACTGGGGATCAAAGAGACACAGAGTCTAATTAGTTGCAAAGTGGGGCTAAGCCTTGATAAATCACAGCCTTAATCTGCAAGTGATGATTTATTACCATCAACCTTTTCATATAGCATTTACAAATTGAGGAGCTGAGTCGTTTTTGTTTTAAATAATGTGCATTATTCAGCTTGTGATTGGAAGGGCAATTTATTAAGTACAATCACAGTGCTACATGTACATAAGCACTTGCCCACTTGCCATGGTCAAGGGAAGTCAATGGGCCAGAGCTTGGCATTTTGTGTAGAACACTGATGCCTGTATGTAGTGGGATCCCATTCAAATCTTACTAATAAACGATGCATATTAATATAATATCAGGATGCAAGAAGCAAGAGTAAGTAGGAACCATGCTGAATATTTCACCTAGATACAAACTTGTAATTAACCAGTACATACTGTACATGTTATTCATTCTCACATGGTACCTTCTCACATAGTACCTTCGTTGGTTGAGAGGAAGAAGGTTGTTCAGTACATTTTTGGCTAAATTGAGTTGTGCACACCACCATGTAGGACAGAACTATCTCTACATGTATGTGACGCCGAATTTTCAGATAGTTATAACTTATTTCAGGAATAATTATATTTTTAAAATAAAAGAGAGATAAATTGAGGTCCTGCAATTGTCCCAAACTTGAAAAAAGATTATTGCAAAGTTTAAAAAGTGACTTAAAACCCTCTTTAGCCTCCAGATGATATCCGAATATAAAAGAAGGGGAGCAAAGCTGGGAAATGACAGGAAAAGTAGATGGAGAGTAATTTGTGTTTTTCTTTTTTTATAGTGAAGTCCACATTAATTGAACATGGACAGTAATACTTTCTGTTCAGCTAAAGTGTTCATTAATATTTACTCTTCATGAATTCATGAATTACATTTGTTTGAAGTACATGTACAGTTTATTGTCAATTTACAGTGGTAATGATAGAAAGAACTGCATTATAATTATGTTCTACTCTACAAGTCATAGCAGATGTCAAACCTTGATCATGAAAGTGAACAAGCTAGTGATATCTTTGATGGAAACGGGCTAGACCTCTGAATGTCAACATCATATCAGTAAACAGGTGATACAATAGGAAGTAAGTGTATGATAACATCTGATAGAGATTCAGCTCTCATGTTAAAGTGTTCCATTAACTTTGTACAATTTCAACCAAAATCACTTGGAGCTTTCCCACTTCTCTTTCACCTTGTTGTTTGGCTTATATGGTAACACAAGAATGAAATGGGTTTTGATTTTTTAAATGTCCTCCATAATCATGATATATGTAAGGTTGAATTTGAGAGCGTCTATAGACGGTTTACAACCAAAGTCGAGAGTATCTGAATTTGGATACTTAATCGTCCATAGTATTCAAATTCGGGATCAAATCTGACATTGATTTTCTCTGTTTTGACTAGGTTAACTTTTTCTTTTTCTTTTTCTATGAAATTCTCACATGTATATCATTCTCAAGAATCTTACAATTAAATTGGTAGATGATTGAAGTCTCAACATTATTTGGGGGGAAAATATAAGTAATGGATCACTTAGAGTGTACAATATAGTGTACCAATATGTTTATTAGCATAATATTATCATTCACTTTTCACTAAGTAGTTACTGTACAGGAAGTTGCACTGGTTATCATAATATAACTTGATGCTATCATATCCAGATGGAATGAGCACAGTTTTATTTTCCCACGTTCTGTATTCTACAACTGTTTTAATCATTGTCATTTACCAGGAGCATGCAAGATGAAACAATTTCTCCATAAATAGTTGATGGCCATGATGGCCAATGTGAAGGTTTTGTAATTTACATTGGCGTGGGTCAAAAGAGGTCACATTTTTAGATGTTGATTTTAAAATTTGCAAAGTAAAACAGGGTCTGGTGAAACAATTCACTTGCTTTGCTGATTTGGTTTATGGGTGTTCATTTGTGAAATAGAATACAACTGGAAAATATGTGGCCTTGCTGGATTCATCACACTCTTTGTATAGCCAACATACCTGTACGGTCTACAAGGATTTCACTGCCAATTTGTTACAGTGGAACCGTCGTTATAACAAGGTCCTTGGGACCATGAAAATTACCGTAGGTCCTTGGGACCATGAAAAATTACCGTATATATCAGGTTTCTCATTATATCAGGGTAAAAAAACAAAGAAATATAAAGAGCTGGGACTAGCAAAATTACCTTGTTGTAAGAGGGTTTTGTTATATCAGAGCTCTTTATAACGAGGTTCCACTGTATACCTACAGCCTGCAAATTTTAGACTACACCTGACTAAACTTGGACCGGATGAATTAGGATTAGCACATCTCTCTGTTTCAGTGACAAATTAATCCTTGTAATAACATTCTGTACTATTCATAAAGCCGCATTCCAGGAAAGGAAATATGTAAACATGAATACATACCCATAAATAAATATTAATATCTCATTGCTTGAGAAAGAGAAGGGCACTAATAAACTTGAACTTAAAGTCACATTTAGTACTTCAGCACATCACATTCATAGTTCCTGAGCCTTATATGAACAAATTCTACCCTCTTCTAGGGATTAACTTCTTCAAAGCACTGTTTACAGGGTTATTTTTAAATACATGTTTAGAACTACGCAAATGATCATGAAAAAATGGATTCCTATCATGCACGCATATAATTGCTATCTCTATAGTGTGCATTATATACAGTGCAGATTTCATCCTGATTTAGATGATCAATTCTGAACCTTTTTTGATTGGCAATTAAACGTTTTGTTTCATGCTATATGTTTCTGCACAGTGTGTTGCCCAATCTGTCTAGATCTTTGTGGATGAAAGATGTGCTTCATCTCCTCATTTCATTCAGTAGCATAGCCAGGATCATCCCATACAAGGGGGGGGGGGGGGGTGGGGGGGGGGGGGGGGGGGGGGGAGGGGGGGGAGGGGAGAGGGAGCAGCCAATACAAACATTTGATTGGTGATAATGTCAAACCTGTCTTTGTGGTCACCTGTCTATAGCAGCCAGCTTGCCTACAGTGTATACTGAAAGTGATTCCCTGCAGAGAAGAACCTGTTTAAAGTTGCCCAGGTTTCTTGTTTCCCTTAGGTGGTCCCTATGCACAGGTGTGTGTATAATTATATTTGTAAATTTGTATGTATTTGCTTGTCTTTGTTTAATATTAAGCCCACCAGGCCCAGTTGGAGGAGCGTAGTCCCGTAGTCTGACAGCCAACATTCTCCTTGATTGTGCGAGGGGCTTGGGGTTTGGGGGAATTATCTTTCCTGCCTATCACCCTTCGCTGAGCCACAGATATTCATTGTGGCTGAATTGCCTCACTGACCTTTTGCCTTCCTGTCGCAGACATCAACTTGAGGGGTGCTTTTAGCACATAATGAGTCTATATAGTAACCAAAATGGTAGGATAATCTGTGCATTGGGCCTGTCTATATTGAACCAGCAAAAAGTAATAAAATTTAAAATACTTATGGGCTGAGATAGGCAATTTAGAAGGGAATATGAGGATAGGTATCATATGTATGTAACCCCAAACTGAAGTTATGGAAAAGTGTTCATTAATCTAGAGTCTCTGCATGTGCATGGAGGGTTTTTACATCATCAAGAGCGTAGGTATTCAAGGGGAGATGACATATTGTCCCTGAACATCACTTAATCAATTATTGAAGGAAAATATTGAATATTTCTTATTAAAAACCTAATGAGTGATAACATGATGAGTGTAACACTATAATAATGATATGATGACCGAATGCATGCACCTCAGAAATTAGATATTTGCATGCTATATAACAAGGTAAATGAAGAATCAAAAGTGAAAATCAGAACAAAATTGAAAGCAACAAAAAAGTTATGACAGGTTGATCTTTGTTCTGATTTATTTGTGTTGTTCGTTTGCAATAATTGCTATCGATCATGACATCATTTGCGAGCTGCTGCTATTTGAATTTGTACATGAACCTTAAATTATTCTCTTTTTAACATCAAGTTTTCTCAATTACAAAGCAATGTTATGAGCTTAAAACCAAATAACAGTATTAGGAAAGTAACCAAAAACATCTATATTGGCCTAACTAATTGATCATTTTGTTGAACTGGTATTAAAAAAGGCCTTGTGTGGTAAAATCTGAACTTTAAGTATCGTTAAATGCAGAAATATCTGTTGAAACTTCAATGCACGCCGCCAGCACTACAACCGAGATTGGCCCTAAATTCACCTCACCATTTGCCCCTCTCTGCCGGGCTGGTCATTGGTCTATAAGCCGCATACTGTGCACCACGTATGCTTGCATAGCTTTTGCAGGCAGTTGAATTGAAATCTCTGGTAATAGCCACAGTCTACAATGTACAGTATTGTAAAT